>WJFB01000565.1:0-55940 GCA_009870185.1 Pygmarrhopalites habei
GGTCAATATCCCCTTGTCTGACCGTCGGACCAAAAGTGGAGGGATAAGAGAGTTTGAACACTTGAGGGCAACTGCGGGTCACAACAGAAAAAAAACTATTGTACAGTTTATACAACAAAGACAGTTAATTTTGAACAAATCAATTTCTTACCTCTTAATATTTAAACTGGCATGACTTTTCTCGATGACACTCGTACAAAAAAATACGAGCCCTGAGACTGTGTTGGCCAAGCTGACACATGACACAACGAAAAAGGTCAAACAGATGGGAATTGAGGGTGGAACGAGTATCCAGGATACATTAAGTGACCTACAATTTGGCCCAAAAAACCACATTTATTTAGTTGACCTACATCGACCACTTAGAATTATTACGAAAAAAGAGAGAGACCCTTACGAAGCCTTTGCCTCCACTGCCCGTCCACCACACTGCATAAAAATAGCTGACAACAATACTGCAAAACAAGCTCCAGCCATTGGAGCAAATTGACAAAAACTACAGTCTGAACTTTGGCCCCAGATCACAGTGATGTATCTTGACTCGATCATGTCACTCAGATTGGCTCCCCGACCAATAGCCATTGAAGTGAAAAGTAGACATTCTCCACCAAAAGAATTGGACAGTCGACCCAAAGCAATTGTCGAACAAACTCCACCAAGGAAAGCGAGGAAAAAACTTAAAATTTGGAGTGACCTCCACCAATGGGAAATTGAACGGCGAGGTCGATGGACAACTAATATTTCGGCTAATGGTTTCTTCTTTTCTACTGTTTTTGTCGTTGTTGTTGCCTTTTTTTCCCTTTTGCTGTTGTGGACTGGTGGAACATCACGACCCTTGACCCTTGTCGAGGATGATGATGATGAGGAAGAAGAGGTGAACACAGACGGGTCACTCTGTTTTCTTTTTGACCCCATTTGAAAGAAGAATGAGGATGTGGTCACATTTTGATAATTTTGGCACAAGTTTGAAGTTCGCACACTCAATTCTTCTAATGAAATGTCCATTTAGCGTAAAATGACAATGGGGACACAATCATCTTTGTGAGTCTTATCTCATATTTTTATCTCCTCCTTTCTCACAGTCACACACACGCACTGCAGAGTGAGCAGTCATTTGTCAATATTTGGTGAGGATTTGAATATGGGAATCTGACCATAATTTTTTTCTCTCTCTGCCTGTAGAAAGAGAAGAGAGAGAGGCAATGCAATTTTTCTGTAGGATTTATCTTATCTAAAAGTTTTACAGAACAAATAGTACACGGTTGGGCAGGAAGCCAAAGGGGAAAAATGTGTGTGTGTGTGTTAAATAAATTCTGGTTAATGTCAATGTATTACCTTCTCACAGTCACTCAACTGTATTGACTAATGCTTGGCATAATTCTAAACGGAGATAGTGCAATAGAAGTAGGGGAGGCCTCCTCAGTAAACGTCAATTTGAATAAAGTAGAGACAGGGCTAATTGAAAAGTAGGATGGAAATGGTGTAATGAAAATGAGAGTCGGAAACTCATGGAAATTATGGTATTTAACATGACAATGGTTCACACACACACAATGTGTGTCATGTTCTATCCAGCTTTAACTTAACTACGTATTATAATGTAGTGAGAAGAGGCAGAGAGACATGAGGATGCATTAAAATATTAAAATGAATTCCAGGATAATGTAGTATTGTATTTGAGAGAGAGTGCATGTCTTCATACTTTTTTGTACCATGTAAAAGCTTTACTGGTGAATTGTCAAAATGTATTTTATTTTTATTACTCAGAATAATCCTTCCAAGTCATTATACAATACGTATATAGTTTGTTCACCACAGAGTCACCCTGGAACTATTGAACTACTTGACCCTAGCTTTAGAGAATCGACCTCGGTGATTCCAATGAGCCCAAAATTTCCAACAGGAAACACCGTTTTGACCCATTTTGTGACCTCCGAAGGTCAATAATCTGAATTTTTTTTAAATTTTTTCGCCGCACGCTCGCGACATCCTTGGAGAACAGGGAATATTTAAACACTATTTTTCTGGCATATTTTCTCTCGCTCGTCATTATTTTTGTTTTCGTCGTGTGTCAAATTTGTCATCGACAACTATTTGACATGCAAAACCCAAAAATTGACGATAGAGAAATAACGACAACAAAATAATTTTTAAGTATTCACTGGGCTGACAAGGATGAAGAAATTCTAATTATTTTCCAGATTAGAAAAAAAGGCAAGAGAGTGTTGTGTATTTAACATTTTGTAATATTGGGAATCAGCGAGTGCAATTCCATAAAGGCTTTATGATAAAGCTATTGTCAAGTGGATTGCCCAGGACAATTTGCTCTGCAGGCGTGAGGAGCGTGAGCGACTCTTGTTGTGAAAAATAGTTATTTCGAAAACCAACGGTTAGGTTAGGTTAGGCAAATTATCCATATTTTCATTTTGTTTTCCATTATTATGCGTGTGTGGAAAATAATTCCAAACATTATTTTGGAACGTACGTATTTTTGAGGGAATTTTCTTTGAAATCTGGACTGAGAAAATTTTCTCTAATGCATTTAAACCCTTCGCCTCATCAGTGGAAAATTTTCAATGGAAATGGACAACTTAGTTAAAGATATTAATTAAGTTTGAGTTTTAATATTGGTGTGTTGGGTGAGTGTGGGTTTACTTCAACCCACAGTCGTCGACCACCACCAATCTCCTCACCATACAAACCCATCAACTAGTCTCCCTTCAAACTATCCACCTCAGCACCATCAATGATCTTCTCATCCTTCATCTCATCTTCATCCATCTCAACCTCCTATACACTAAAACATGTGTGTGTGTGCTCTCCACTGCCTTCCCCCGTGTATGCTGTGGCTCGATGTTGATACCTGATGTTGAGTTGTGTGTGTGTGATGGTTTTACTCTCACGTATACACACACACACACACCACAACCCAGGCCGACAGAGTGCCAGTGCCTTGTGCTGAGGCTTTTTATCTTGCCCACATTTACTCCTTGTCATTCCCGGCGATGTCTTGCCTTGCCATCAGAAAAGATTTTACTGTCAGATTATTTGGATAGGATTACTCTCATTCTCCTCCTCTCTCTCTTCCTCTGTATTGTACAGCATACTTCTAATCTGCATTGGAGGCCATGACAAGGATTCTTCATGAAATGACATGACATGTCGGATCGACGCAAAAGCATTATAATATGAAAATCAATCAACAACAATTCACTTGACAGTCCTCCACCCTACATTAACCACTCTTTCTCCCTCCCACCCCTCCTCTTCCCCTCCCCCCTCTTTCATCCCATTTAATGAGGGATAAATTTATTTATTTATCTTTCTCGTTCCTCACAATTATGGATATAGCAATCCACCACACGAATTTATTGAGAGACAGACACACACAAAGGAAGAAAAGGATTCAATTATTTGTAAAATAATTAAATGTGCCTCTGCTGTAGGTAAAACCTGCACACAAACACAAACAAGAGCAAAGGAGGTCTGGGGGCAGGTCTGGGAATGGAGAGGAAAAAATTGTTTTTTAAAAAGGCACATAAATTAATCATATGTCGTGTGTGTGGGGAAAAATGTGGAATTTTGAGTTTATAGTTTAGAACGATTAGCAAATAATGGGGAAAAGGAAGGAGAGACTACACACAAGGGAATCTTGATTCAGTTGGTGCAATTTATGTGGAAAAATTTGACTTTGCTGACTCTTTGCATGAAACAGTTTTTGGTCTGCGTACTCAAAACACACACACACACTCACACTTTGTTATATGGAATATGAAAAGGAGATTATTTACCTGCTTCCTCCCATATGAGAAATTCTGGAATCTGTTGTGTTCAATAAATAAAATGATAATAGTGTGTGTATGGTACAACTAAGAGAGAGAGAGATGGAAAGACGTACATGGGATGATAATTGTCAATGTACGTGATTTGCATCTACAATTTTCCCTGTTAAATTACACTCACACATGCACTCTGATGTGTGTGTACACACACACTCATAGAGTTCAATCTTGAGTATCACAGAAAAGAGACTCTTCACCGTTGAAATGACTGCATGTCGATAAGATTGTTGTCTCTCCTCCTCCCATGCATGCACAGAGGAGGAGGAGGATGGAAGTGTAGAGATGAGATGAAAAAAGAGACAGAGAGTCCACATGATTATTATTCGCATTATACAGAATGTAAACAGTCAACAATTTAACAGTAAGTAGAAATTGGTGTCTTACACTCACACTCACTTGGTCAGCCTCAGGTTCTCTTTCCTTGGCTCCTGCTCCTGCTTGTGTTGTGTTGATACTAGCTCCTCTTATCATGTACTTTTTTCCCCTTCTCTTTTCTCCTCCGACTTCGTAAATTGTGGATGATGAGGAGTGAAGGGAGGAAAGAGTAACATGTACGAGGATGTGTGAGTGAGTGTGTGTGTGTTAGTATGGTTTTAATTTATTCCGAGCTGTCCAAAACTGTCTTGAGTGACAAGTCGTTGTCGTTGTAGCACTGGTCAGTCCTCTTCTTTGTGTCTGGGTAGAGGAAGCCGCCGCCTTGCTCGCTTGGCCGTCATGACATCGGAATGGCAATTTGGACATAAAGGACAATACACACTCACTGCCTGTGTGTTTCTTGTATGTACATTATTTTGGATTTGATGGCAAAGCATCATTAGATATTTGTCTAAGTAAATGGCCAATCTAGGAAAACAGAGAAAGAGGAGAGAGGGAGAGAGAGAGAGAGAGAGAGAGAGAGAAAAGTCAGCCCTGCCTTTTTATTCTATTTGTCGTAAATTCCACTTAAAAATTTTCAATGGCAATGCCAAAAATCCTAACATGATCGTCCTCCTCGTCGTCGTCATGTCAAGCTGGGAGAGTATGAAGAGAGTGTTGAGAAAAAGATGTGTGTGTGTAGTGTGTAGTGGAGTGTACAGCACGCACATTATTTGTTCTGATGGAAAATGGAAGGGAGTCTCTCTTAGATTTTTTCTTTGTATGTGGGCTTTGGTAGTTTGACTTGATGCATAAAACATGGAGAAGCTGTCCAATTTCCTTCACCTACCCAACGAGACGATGAATGACGAAGGAGAGAGAGAGACGACCATGTCGACGACAAAGACAAGATGAAGAGACGAATACACACACACAAGCAACAAGTTCTGTGTGTGTGTGTTTGTTTCGGCATTTCCCTTTTGACTTGGAGTAATAAAAAAACGACAATGTTTGTTGTTCCTCTGCGTGTGTGTGTGTGTGGATCCTCATCAAGATGAACCATCAACATCCTCCTCCGTCAAGCTGTAAAGGGAGGAGGAGAGTGGAGTGTATGTACATTTTATTTTATTTTATTAAGACCACATTTGTACTTGCATTTATCACCGCCAGCAACTAACGACATTTATTTTATTTTATTGACATGGCTCAACTTGACTCTTGATGACTGCTCGAGTCGAGTGGAGACAGAGATTGCTGTAAAGATTAGGAAGAGTCACTTTTTGAAGAGAGAAAAGAAATGACCTTGCTTTGTCACAGTTGTTCAGCAAAATTGAGAGGACACACAAGCCATCTACAAACTCTGGTTCTTACAATTATTATCATTTAACAATGATTCACATGATTTTGAACCAGAATTAAAATGTGTAGTAGATTGATTCATGAGTAGAGCATTGCTCCTTAATTTTCTCTTCTTCTTGTGTCGTAAATTTTGATAGAAATATTTTTGCAAAGACCGAGTGACGTTTCAAACGTGAATTCTTGTGAGAATAATTGAAAATTTGCATGGGGAAATTGGTTATTACAATCGAATGAGTAGAATTTAAATAACAACTTTTCATTCAAATTTAATATGAGTAGACTTTGAAGCGTTATCAGTCTTTCATTGAAATTTGATGTAGTCACAGCATGATCCTGGGGAAGTGAGACTACCGTAAAAGTTCACTGTAAATAACTGCCCTAAAATTTTTTGACAAGGTGAGTTAAATATTTTGAATTTATTGGCAACAATTTAATTGAGATGGAATGACGTAGCATTTATGAAGGAATTAACGAAAAAAGTTTTCGGTGTTTTCACTTGATGACCTGACTTTTAAAAAAGTCTTCACGGTAGCCTCTTCATCCCCCGTCAACGTATTTAAGTAGAAACGGCTTAGACTGACCAGAGGCGGCAAGTCACTCATGCAAACATTTGATGTGTTCTTTGTACCACAAGACCACCGACCTTGACACACACACACTACACACACGTATCCCTTCCTTGGAAATTCCATCATCCATTTCATCCATTTCCTCATTTTTTCCACTGTTCTCCTATTGTGAGTCCCCCTCACACACTGTGTGTTTGTGTGTGTGTGTGTGTGAGGAAGACCCAGAAAATCTACATGAAGTCCCACACATGTCAGAAACCCACACAAACACACACCCTGATGTCCCCTGTCATTTAATTCCACTTAAATTTTTAATACAAGTCGTCAGACAAATCCTTTGGAAAAATTTGACTCATTCGTCAAGACAAACGAGGCTTTTCCAAACTCTTTTCCTTTCATTTTGATTTCCCACCGACGTCGTCGTCGTCGTCGTGGTTGGCGTCCCCGAAAATTGTCATATGACATTGACACGGCAATTGACCGACAACAATTTTCGGCCGACTTTAGGAATCAAAGTAGCCTCGTTGTTTGTTTGTCCATCACATACCTACACACTGTACACACACACACGCTACACTACACACGTCGTTCAAAGTGGTCACAAAGTGTAGTGTGTGTATGCAAATTGTACCAGGAACCACATTCATCATTTGTCCCCAGAATTTGGCTGTGTTGAACGGTGCATTTTGTAATTAATGGTTGACATACTAGTTGGGAGCCTCGTATTAAATCATGAGGAACCAAGGGAATTATTTATCAAAATTGCAGAACCTCCTCCTCCCCTATCCTTCCCGCTTGTAATCTGTACAAAGCTTTTGTTGATGATGATGGCTGTGAATTCTCTCTCTTTCTCCTTCATAACATATTATCCTTTCCCCACACACACACAGACACAAACACACACCAGCACAACAACACAAACACACACCAGCACAACAACACAACAGAGTTTGACTCCGCCACATTGTCAAGATATAGTATTCTGTCATGTTTGCATCTCATTTAATTCCATGTAAAAGTCTCAAAGAGTTGTTTGTCGAGGAATCCTTGCCTTTCTTCTTCCTCTTCTACAATATCGCGTATATTAAATATCTGGCAGTTACAGTTAGACCTTGTTTTCAACTAGGATTGAGACCGAAACAAAGGCCATGTTCAAAACACACACACACACACACAAGCTTTTCAGACCCATGTCACGTTCTCCCATTCAATCCATGGCGAATGTGTTTGTGTGTGTGTGTGTATAATGACCGAGCACAGAACAAACCCGACAGGGAAAAGAGAGAGAGAGTCACAGTTGAAAATTTGGACGGTGAATCTTCATCATCTCGAGACACATAATAATAATGATATTACAATTTTACAACTGTGGCATTGAAATATGAGGACGTTGATGGTTTTCCCCTTCTTCTTCTTCTCCTTCCACTGTTCTTCTACATTGTATTGTATTGTGTTGTTGTGTAGACTGAATTTTGAATGAATATAATTATTGTCTGTCATTTGTCAGACAAGGAGTGGAGTGAGATCAATTTGGACTTTTTCCAATTCAGCCGAACGTCATTTTGTACAAAGCTGAACATGAGGGAGAGAAGGAGAGGAGAAAGAAAATTACAAATTTCTACAATTTAATTTTTTAACAAGGCAATTAATGACCACCACTCAATTTCAAACATCTTTTCTCTCTCTATTGTCCCTGAACCAACTACAACATAATTTTTGTCCGATTTAAATGGAGAACAGATTGAAAGAAGAATTTAGAATCCTCTACGAATGAATCCATTCTAAATGTTGAAAGAAGTTAAAAGATATTTCCAAGTTAATAATTTAAACCAGTAAAAAATATTTACACAAATAGACACACACAACAAAATTCTCAGAATGTGTCAAGACGATGTGAGGAATCATGAGAGAAGGAGTGTGAAAGGAGAGGAGAATGTGGGCTATATTTTCTCAAACTTTAAAAGGTTTTAAATTATTTTGAATAGGAAAAAAATGAGGAAGCAAGAAGTTTTAAAGTGGAACCGGACTGACTAGGAGGAGGAGGAGAAGAGAATGGAGGAGAATGGAATAAGGGATTGGCAATTTAACTACATGACTGATTTAATAGAGTCAGTCATCATAGATTCTGGTCTGAAGACAACCTTTTATGACCAATAAATAACTGGGGTGTAAAACTGATGACGACGACCCAGGAGGAGGAAGATGAAGGTGTCTGTTCTCTTCTCTCTCTTCTAGTGTTTTATATGTACTTCATAAAAAGTTAATGGTGATGGTGATCACATCCCTCTCCATCTTCATCCTCGACACATGATAAAAAGGATTATTTTGTGTCAATTTTACATCATTTTGAAACAAAAAAGAACAAATATATTCTATTTGATTGCAAGCCGTGTCAAGCTCGTTCAATCCTGTTCAAACTCATCTTGGAATTATGTCGATAGAAACCTTGACAATTTTTTTAACTCCACTCCTAAATATTGAATTTTTTTCTTAATTTTGCTAGTTAAATTTCAATAAAACACATTTAATTTCTCCGCTCAATTGTTCATCCATTTTTTATTTTAGGTTCAACATTTCTCCGTCAAATTCCAAAAACAGTCGCAGGTAAATGTTACAAAAGAGAGTGAGTGAGAGAGAGAGAATGGAGGGAGGTGATGGGAGATCAGATGAGATTAATGACACAGAGCATCACAGGTTTATTTGCAAATTATTTATTCATAATGGAGCGGAGGGGAACTCGTTAAATTTATAGGATGGTCATGTAAATGATGTGACTAGTTGAGTTGTGAGTATGGCGTGAAAATCCTTGCTTAAGTAGTTTGACTTGTCATTTTCTTTCCTCCTCCTCCATCACCTCCTCAGACAATGAAGAACTTTGCATAATGGTCAAATGGTAAATTTTCATAGTTTTTCTTACGAATCCTCCTCCCCTCCTCTCTCTCTTACTCATGTCACATCAATCAATCAAAAAAAGATACAAGACTCACAAACTAAACCTGACACACATACAGACACATTAATACGACCCACCACCTCCAACAATTCACCATATAAGACCACTCTTTCACCATCCAAATTACACACACACACACACACAATGACCATCGACGTCTTATCACCCCAAATTCTGGTGAATTATAGTAAAAATAAATTTAAAAAGATCATGAGAGCAATTTTGCTCTGTTTTGCCTAAATGGAAAGATACTGCCAGAGATTTCAGATGAACTCGTGGTATAAAAAAATTTGCAATTACAAATGTACTCAGCACACACAATGTGAAAGTGTGACTAATTCATACCAAGAATTCTAATCGTCCAATACATGCACAGTACACACACAAACTTGCACTAAATAAGCTGTTAAGATTATGATTGCCAGTTCGTATCCTGACTTTATCTCAGGATCCACGAAAGAATGGTACGTGTAATCCTGGCAATTGGCAGTAGATCAAATTTTGTTGTGCAAAGTCTCTCTCCACACACACAGTCCCTACATACGACATTAGGGCTCTACCGTTTAGGAGGTTAATTTGTCTGAGTAGTTAGTCAAAGATTCGAATACAAAATGAATTCTTTTTGGTCGATCAAACTGACCCAGTCTGACGGTCTGCCTTGAAAAAGTTTTTTGATAGTAAAATATACTTTAATTATACACACACTTGATTGATGAACCGAGTTTATAGGGAATGATTCCAGGTAGTGATAAAAAAAAGGAAGGATAGAGAAGAGTGAAGAGGGGGAAAGAGAAGAGAGAATAGAAAAAATGAGGATTTATGATGATATATCAAGAAATCAACCATCACAATAAATACGATCGTGTCAGCGGCCAAATCATCAACGGTCAACCAAAACTAGTCATTATGAACTGGCATATTAGAGATTACTAAAGCCCATCGTTAACCACCGCTGTTTTATGACCCTCCTCGAATCCTCACCAACCAACCAACATCCAAACTATTTCAATCTCAATTTAATGACCACCATTTTATTAAGTTTTCATGAAACTCCCCCTTTTCTCTCCGTCCCTCTCTCTCTTCACAATTGTGTGTGTGTGAGGAAGTATGAAGCTGCCGTGTCGTGCCATACAAATGTACCTTGAGTGTTTCAAGTCTCTTTCTCTCCCTCTTTCTCTCTTCGTCCACCCTACAAGTCTCTGGATTCTCATCCAATTTTTTTCTCTCACTTTTATAAATACGTAAAATCCACCTTCCTCTGACCCTAGACCTTCCGTGTTTGTTTAATTAAATAGCCACAAGTTTTATTTATTGTCCAGGAAGGCTTCCACATTGCATGACCCCTCAAAAATTTCATTTTTAGATTGGATAAATTCACTTTTGAAGGGGCTCGTAGATGCACGAATGTTTAAATTAGATGCTATTATTTTTTAATGTGAATTGCTTAATTTAATCCACTTGTTGTGTGAAAACGCTCGTCAATTCAAAATTTAGTACAATTTTCCAAAAATGCGTAGCTTTAAAAAATTCCAAAGTAAGAAGCATTGATCTGGATGAACTCAATCCACAATTTTTGCGCACAGCGAACATTCACTTTGTTAATTACTTCATTCAACAAATTATTTAAATAATTTTTGGATTAAATTAAAAAATGGAAAGTGAAAAAAGTTGTAAACAAATTTCGTGTCCGAAAAAATGTATTTGAATAATAAAAAAAATTGAAAAGGATTTCATTTTTTGATGGTTCAAGTCGTCGGAGAGACGGGGGAGAGTGGGTGGGTTAGGCATTAAAAGGCAGTTGATAAGAGGAGACGAGGTCTTGAAAGTAGAAATTTAATGTGTCTTAAAGTATAATCTACACACACACACGTACACACATAGACACATTACAAGAGTTTCGCCTTACAAGAGTATAAAAAGAAGAATTTGAGCATCCGGCCGTCGATCAAAAGCCGAAGAGGCGAGTCAAAATGGTTTGCAAGTCGTTGTTAGAGAAGCCAATTCACTCATTAAGAGTCATAATAGAGCTGTCTAACTACTACTTACACTTATCAAGTCCACCGTCCACAGAAAAACAAAAGGCAAGGAGCACCACAAGAGACGAAGCAGGGAGCAAGAAAAACTGGATTCCCAACTGCTCAACGCGTCTTTTCTCAGACTCTCCAACAGCTCAAGCTACTTAACAGTCACACACACACACGTACGTCCTACACAGATGAGAAAAAGAAGTACCAGCACATGGTCCACCTTTCATACTTTAATATGTACATCATCACACACATACTCATATTTATATTCCATACTTTTAATCAAGTAGCCAGAGTGGGAGCTTCAGCTCTGATTTATTTACTCACCCCCGTGAGCAAAAGAGAAAAAAAACTGAATGCAAAAATCTTATCTGCTAAAAACAACTGACCGGCTGTTGTCTTTTCATCTGTACAAATGTAATTTAACCCTCATCTCTCGTGTGTGTGTGTGTGGAAAATTAGCATTTTCACAGAGAGAAGAGTAAGAATTATGAATGGAAGAAAAATGGGGGTGAATTTGCATCCTACCTTTTAAAATATATTTATTTTGAGCCTCATTGCCTTCCATCAACAAGTTCCAAAACCATTTCTTCTCCTCCTCCTCTCAACCCGCCCTGCCTATGAGGAAAAGAAATGAAGAATTTAATTGCAAATTTTCCCTGTCCCCCTCCTCCCCTTTATCACTACGACGCATATTAACGTCCTGCAGAGACCAACTACATTATACGTACTCGAATGATGTATGTGCACATCAAAAGTATGAAGGTATACACTAAAACACAGTACAATACACGGGGGTAAAAATTATTGTTCCCCGTCTCTCCACAATTGCACGATACGATTGTAATTGTAATGGCAGGCAGACAGACACACACACGTAGAGAGAGAGGGAGAGGAGAGAGAGGGAGAGATGAATATTATGATTCTATCAGAAATTCTGGGCTTGTTCTCTCTCCCTTCCCGTCTTTCTCTTCTCTGTCTGAGTGAGAGAGAAAGAGAGGCGGAACGATAATCACTCAACTTTGAAATATAAATTAAAATTTCCAACTCACACACACACATTAATGTCAGCCGGAATGACAATGGTTAGTGGAATTTCAAACTTCTGGGTTTGGTTAAAGAGAGAGAGACAGAGAGGAAGGACGAGTAGTCAAAAAGGGAGGAGAGAGGGAAATGTAGTAAAAGCAGGAGCCAGAAGTAGTAAGAGTGGTCGCAAGAACAATGAGAGAAATAAATAAAATGTACAGTGTATACATTTAACGTATAATACTTGTGGAAGGCATCTGCAAAACACATACACACATGCAATATATTACCATGTGTATCAAACAAGTAGCATTTGCTAATGAAACATTTGCTACCAGAGCATTAATCAACTCATTGGACGTTTGATACCCTCTACTTTGCCCAGTTCCGCTCCTCTTCTTCTTCTTTCCCCTCCCAAAGAAGAAGAGACAGAGATGAAAAAAAGTACCTTGACTTTCCTCCACACTAATTCATATACCTTTTTCCACGGCGGAATATGATGGTGGGTCCTTAATGTTGGCCACTTGGACTTTTGACTGTGTTTTTCTCTCTGTCTCTGTCTTTGTGTAGTCACTAGCCGGGCTAGGCTTATTGCCGGTGTACGTGTAGATGTTATGATTATTGTTATTACAAAGTCATAATAAATTATATTGTATGTATGAGTGCGTGTGTGCATGTGCTCATTGGACACAGAGTCAGGGATCTCGTACAATATACGTATGTAGTGGAGAGAGACTATCTATCATTTGAGAGTCTCCGTCATTTAGAATTTTTCAACCTTGTGTTAGTGAGTGAGTGTGACTGTGTGTGTGTCTCAGAAATGCTTCTTGTTGAGATCATTTCATTTGGGATGCGAAGCGCTCCCTCATCAAATAAATCCATTTCGACAATAATAATGAACAAAGGCGACAGTCAAAAAACCAGAAGCGTCTCCCATGCATATTTATGAACCAAGAGAGAGAGAGACAGAGAGAGAGAGAGATGGAAAAAATCTCCATGTCTTCCACACACACAGACACACAAGCACAAACAAACAACTTCAGAATTACACATAGGATTTATAATCACATCTCATTTTTATATAGAGTCTCACGACTCAAAATCCACTGGACTTTACAGATACATGCCGGTCGTAAATTACACACACTCTCCATCCCCATTTTATTTCTTTGTGGAGGATCTACGGGCTGAGGGACAGCCGAGTGCAAAAAAATTGGGAAAAAATAGACCGCCTTTTACATCTACATACGTGTCTATCCGTGTGCATGTAAATATAAAGGAATCAAAGAAATGAATGGAGGATGTATGGAAAAAATTGGAAATTAAATTAAATTGTCATTGAAAAATTACAAGCTTGTAATTACCATTGTGTGGTTACACACAAAGCTGGGTGTGTTTGAACGGAATATAAATTAATTAACTCATTCCACTCCATTACATCCCTATGACTAAAATTTAATTAATTGCAATGTATTGTATTGATAAATCATCGTTTTAAAAAAACCCATCACAAAATAAATACACCCTGCCCATTTGTATGCTTCTTTGCCTCTCAAATTTAATTTTTTTCGAATGGTCACAAAATGGATTTGTGAATTGTCATCTCCCTGCTCTCATCAGGATGAGATGATCATTGTAAAAATATGACTCTCTATAATCCAGTCTGTATGTGTGTGTGTGGAAAATGTTTGATATAGGAGAGGAGTAAAATAAATGGTGAGTATAATATTAAATATGATGGAGGATGAATAAATCACCTGTACTACTTAAATGGTCCATGTCAAGAGTGGAGAGGGGAAAAGAAAGAAGCGGAGGATGGAGGAGAAGGATTTCTGTGTCTTACATCTTGATGGTGAATCTGCCAAGTGGGAAGGGGAATGTACCAGGGAAATGAATGGAGAAGAGAGAGCGTGTGTGTGTCAAGATATTATGAAGTATCCAAGAGAGAGAAAGAGAGAAACTTCTTGTCATCGTCACAGTCATGCAACGTCCATTATTTCATTATATATAGTTAACTACACATTATATGGAGTGAATTTGTAAATATAATAGTCAAAAAGAGAGTGAGTGAGTGTGTGGAGATAAACGGGGAAGAATTATATCATTCTTTGGAAAGACAAGAGGAAGAGAGAGAGAGAGAGAGAGAGAGAGAGAGAGAAAGGGTTAGCTTCAGCTCGTATAAAACATTATCCCCTGACATGTCCACATAAAATAATTTTATTGTACACATCCCATCCACAATCATTTTATTATTGCATGGGTGAGTACAAGGACTCATCAAAACATCAATTTCCCCCTAAATGTCGTGGGTGCATCTCCTCTCCTATTTATGTGTGTTGTGAGGTGACATCTCATCTTTGAAAATTGATCTCATTCAACATTTTCTATTTTTCAAGAAAAAAAATCCTTGACTTGTCTCACTCAAGATTTTAGTTGTAAAAAAAGAAATTTTATTTTCCTTTCAAAAAAAATCCTTGACTCCTCTTTTCCTTACATATGGAAAATAATTTGAGGGACTCTCATAAATTTCTCTCTCTCTCCTCCGCTGCATACAGAAGAGGAGGAGGAGGACACACACACACGGAAGACTCATAACAAGTTGAGTGAAAATTGTGTGTGTGCAATATATTGTGCCATATTTATGATCCCTTCCCTTCCATACTTTCCAACGACGAGACAGTCAATATAGTATTGTAGAGAGAAGGGTTTTTATTTATGGAATTGGCATAGATTATACATGGGTGCGTAGATAAATAATATATAATGTCTCTATAAAAATGGATGGAATTAGTTTCCACTGTGCCACAACCTCTCCTCTCCTCCTCTTCCTCCTCGAACATATATCTATATGCATGGTTGTGTGTGTGTGTAGGAGGGGCGAGTATAAGGTGGATTCAACTAGCGGAAATTTATATGCAAAATTCAGGGTGCAGTGTACAAGGAGAGTGGAGCTAATATAATAAATATAGTGACTCTGACTGTACTGTGTTCTTTCTCTCTTGTGTGTGTGTTAGAGGGGAGCTGTGGTGCGGTGTGATGTGGAGAAGAAAATGGGCATCATGTAAAAGTATGTGTGTGTATCGATAGACACACACTCAGTCGATGGAGAAAGAGAGAGGGTGGGAGGGGAAGGAGAAAAAGTAAAGGAGGAGGAGGAGGAAGAGAGGGGAAAAGAGAGGAAACGCGCTGTAGATCATCTTTATGGCAGTTAGGAGGAGATGGCTGCTTGCATCTTGTACATGGGCTCCTCCGGATGTCGTACATTGAGAAAATAAGCTTATTTTATCTTGGGTCATAAAATAGAATTTATGAATACCCGGGTATTTTGCCTCTAGAAAAAAAAGATCACAACCGGCAAAAAAAACCTCCCTCATGTATTTTTCTAACCGTCCCTTAACTCTCCTCTCAGTCTCTCTCCTGCGGTAAAAAGAATGAGAAAAATGGGGACTGTGACTGTCGACTGTGGAGAGAAACAATTCCAAACCTCAATTTCTAGCCCCCACTCATTTTGTCCAGTCAAATTACAACCCGGCGTACCATTTAGTCACTTCGTTAATCCGTCACACACACGCGCATCCATCTACTTGTACTTCTTTCTAGATTCTTTCCCTGTGTATTCAATAATTCAAAATTTTCTTAATTATCTTTACAATCGTTTCAAAATTACGAACCAAATAAGGCATACATTTTATACAGGCTGAGCAAAAAGGAGACGAGTTTGCAAAATTATAGGACCATCCAAAACGGTCCCGGAAAATGTCGCGCAAGAATTAAGCTGTTTAAGGTGCGAAAGGACTGGAGAGCCGAGAGTGTGTGTGTGTAAATGTAGGGAATGTTAAATAGATTTTGGTTTGAAATGAGATGGGAAGGAGGAGGAGGAGGAGGAAAGGATCCCTTTTATTTCCCACTGACGTAATATTTGGTGAACCGTCACCATTTTCAATTTACAGAGCTAATGATGTTGGTTTGAGGGCAATGTCGTCGTCCTCCTCCCCTCTTTTTCCACGACACTGGAGGAGTCAGGGGCTCAGCCGCCGCTCTCCTCTCTCTCTCACTTTGTAATAATAATAATAATAGTCAGCGGGTTGTGGAGGGACTCAATTTAGTCTCAACTGTGTGTGTGTAACGTATGGAGCTATTTCTTTCCATACATCCCTCCACACGCATACACAGACGACACCATGTATGTGTATATAGACAATGTAGATGAGGACAAGTAGAGGGAGAAAAAAATGTGCACATTTACATCGTACCAGTTCCAGCATGGATCAGGAGCAGCATGTTATACGATGACTCTCCATGGAGAGTGAGAAGGAGGAGGTGGAGGAGGAAGAAACGAGCATCACCATTGTGAGCGTCATAAACAAATTTCCGTGCAATAAATGTCGAGAGATGGGGAGCCAAAATGCTTGCACTTTAGGCCAATGCAAAAAAAAACACTTGGTGAAAGATTTACACGTTCGTAACAAGACGGGTAAGACATTCCCCGTTTTTTCCTCCCCCCTCCTCTTCCTCTCTCTGTTTCTTCAGTCTATTCCTCCTTCCCTCTCCATCATCATCATCTTCATCATAATCATCCCTGCATCATTCCACAACTCCTATATTCCCCTCCACACACACACACACACCCACCCTAAAGAGTGAGTCAACTGTGCATAATATGGAATATAGTGCCACTTTCTTTTTTCCCTCCTTCCTTTTTGACATTTGCAATCAGCACCTCACACACACACACACCATCCCATTCAGTCCCACCACCACATTCAAATCAACCACACATACTCGAGTCTCTTTACCCATTTTATACTGTCTATAAAGGGTAGAGTGTTTATGTGTGTGTGTGCCTGTGTGTGCCTGTGTGTAGGCCTCCTAACCATCATAATGCTATGCGTTTTTCTCCCTTCAAAGCACCATCCACCTGATTACATGTAAAGCAAGTCATAGAACTTTCCATAAATGCCTATAAAATGTTTGCACAACCAGACAAAATGAGAATTTATACTTTTCCTCCCCAAAAAACATTTTCAACCGCCGCTCTCTCTCACTCTCCACCCTCACGCTTCATTTACAAGGCACTTTTCTCTCGCATAAAAAAACCCTCGGTGTTTCCACACACACACATACACATTTCCCCATTTCTCCTCCGCTTCTTCTTCTCCTCTTTTACGGTAAACGGAAAATTGAGAATGATTGAGGTTGATTTTTTTTCAAAGGCTTCTCCTCCTCCTCTGCTTTAGTCGACACATGTTAAACTGAACAAAAAAATGTGAATACATAATGGCAATCTCTGTGTGCCCTGCACACTGTCAAAACCACATGACGTTTCTCTCTCTCCACACACACACTGACATGTATAAGATACTGACTACTGTATGAAGGAAAAGACCTTTCATGCCGGAATTCAAAGTTGAAGGAGACAGAGAGGAGGAGATTGTGTGGAGAATTGTTTGAATTTTTTAAAAAAACATCCCTCACAATGTGTGTCTAATTGTGGTGACTAAGTTACTTAAGTCGGGGAACTGACTTGTCCAACTCAATTAGCTGGAGGAGGATTTGAGGGGAAACAGTGACACAATTTGACACTCTCCACTTGATTGGCATACAGTGTGTACACTAAACACTACGGATCGAGAAAGTGTGAAACACACACACGTACTCACACAATGGAAAGCAATTGTTTGTGTGTGTGTGTGTAGAGTGAGAAAAGAAGGGAACGTTTGTGTAATTTAGTATTAGGTATGTAAAATGAAAAATGTAGTAGCACTCATTGTACTTGGATTTGAGGGGAAGAGGTTAGGAAGAAAGAACATTTCTTTTTTACTTTCTTGGCCTCGGCGGATGGTTTCGTGAAGGTACAAAAAGACGAAGGATGAGTAGAATAAGAAGAGGAAGACGGAGACGAAGCTGCAGAGTATGGAAAAATAAGAAAAAGAGTAGACGTCCCCTTGGGGACAAATGGGGATTTATTGGCTTTAGACTAGGATTCACATTCAACATTTCCTGGCATGGATTAATGAGCCACATATTTTTCTGTGAATAATTACCATACAACATGTACACTGTGTGTGATTCACTACCCACCGTCCATATGTACGTAAGCGTGAGTGTGTGTGTGACGTTGATATTTGTAATACAAGAGTTCATTATAGAGAGAAAGAGTTGCCTCTTTTTTTTCTAACATGGAAGGAGGAGGAGGCTGAGACAAAAGATAAAGTCAACTAGCATGTAATCTGCTGGTTGCTTAATCCTTGTTTAAAAATCCAGCGTGCCTAGCCTCAACTCTTCTTCTTCTGCTTTCAGTACTTGTACTTATGCCATGCCATGGACGATCCTATGGGGGAACGAAATTGTGGAGTTTTGGAAACAGTATGCACTAATGAAAATATGCATATGGCCTTGGGTGACAAAGTCTCATATTTATCTCCTTCTTTCCCTTCACACACACTCTCTCACTCTACCCTGTACTCTGGACCGGAGAGAGAGAGAGTATAGTCAAGTTTTTGTTCATCTCCCCCATCTCTCTTTTCTCTTTCCTCTGTGCAACATTCAGCATTCAACTTGTGTAAGGAAAGGCATTCATTGTTTGAATTTTATCTGATTTATGGAGCACATCACGTCTTTTATTGCTAATGCTCCCGGTTAGTCCCATAAATATTCCGCCAACGCACTTTTTCTTTTCCCTCTCCATCTCTCTCTCTCTCTCTTCCACTCATATCCTCAACGCTCTCTCTCAAAAGCTGTAGAACAGATGCAGAAGCTGAAGATGCTGAAGCCGGAGAGAGAGAAACAACATAAACTATAAACCACTTTGTAATATATTGTTGCTCTCCCTCTCTCTCTTCTTTTCTTTCTTTATGGGGTGAGGTAGCTACAGTCATACTCACACAAAGTGTACCATCACCCGCACCCGAGTTGAAATCAAGTGAATTCTCCCGCGTGTAAATCATATCCCAACCCCTGTCTCTCTCTCTCTCCCTCTCAAGATGATGCAATTGAAATGATGATAAAGTTGAGAGAAGGAGAGGAGAGTCTGGGCAGGATTTTCCTCAGCCAGTCAAGAGTGTCAAATTTGAGATAGCCCGCTCCTGACCGACAGGACAGAAGGAGAGAGGTCAGAGTCCTTGTGTGTGTGGTGGGGAAAGTTAGTCTTGATCTGTCAACGGTGATGGCGGTGAAATTCTATCCGCCTTTTGGTTGAGGGGGGACCGAAGGGTAAAGTTTGCAAATCATCACTCATTGGCATCGATCGTCTTTCCCTCTCACAGTGTGTGTGTGCGTGTGTGTGTATGCTTTTGTGTGGCGATGGAAAGCCGTTCTCAAGTCATTCATCAATCCATCCTCTGTCTCCTTTTTTCTTCTTCAAGAAAGGAAGAGAGACGTGGGGAGGAGGAGGGGGAGGGGGGAAGGATAAGTCACTACAGTCACAAGGGGTGGGATGACATTTATTAATGACCTCAGACTTGTTCCGCCGTCTCACACCCGCAACCCCCATGATTATTATTGATGGAATGATTCGCAAAACTCCTTCCCGTCTCATCCTCCTCCTTTCGTCTCCACATCCACCTCTTCACTCTTTCTCCATTGAGAATGTGTCAACTCTTCAGACTTGAGCGGATGGAGGGGTCTCAGGGAAAATGGATTTTAAAAATAATTTTAACAAATTTCTTACGTGTCAAATTTTTTTTGGAAAAAAAACAACATCACCATTAAAAAAGTTGATTGACATTTTCTCCGTGTTTTTTGCCACTGCCCTAATTTTGTCACTCCTTCTGCCAATGTGCGAAATTTTTAGAAAGATTTATCATAATTCGAGAAAATAGTTTTTCAAAAAAATTGTACATACCTAAGCAAAATTTTTTTATTTACAAATTTATTATTTACAATTCCTTGTGTGTGGCATTGAGGGGAGGAGTTTACAAAGGGAATTAGTGACAATGAGGGCGGGTGGGGTGGGTGATTTGAGGCTTTTCTTTTCTTCCTTTAAGAAGCTCCCGGGCTCTCTGTCGCCTCTAATGTTTAATGTCAGTCATTAATGGAGCGTTGAATGAGATGAAAAATATAGACATGCTATAACCTAGCATGATGTACCCCCTCTCCCCTCCCACACACACACACTTCATGTGTGTGTGTGTAGAGTATGTATAGCGGATCACACGAAATGAAATTTAGCTGGTATTTCCAGTATGAAAAAAGTGACTTACATACTCTGGTACACTCATGTGTGTATTTGTGTGTGGAGGTTGAATTATATATTTGAAAGACCCGCATGGAATGAGAATGGACGGGATACAAGGTAAGGGGAAAGTAAATCATAAATACATTTTCTGAGCGCCACCATTAATCCTGCTGAGAGCTGAGGCAGGATTGATCGTCCTCATTTGTAATGATGACAGCATAGATTTTTCATTTTCATTACTCACCATGAAAATATGAGTTTTAGTCCATTCCTCCTCCTCCTTCCCTTGTCCTCCACATCTATTTCTCAGAAAGGAAAACGTGAAGGAGCTTCAATCTTCTTCTTTTTATTCTCTCTCTCTCTCCACTTAGGGTCCCATTAACAGCTCAGTTGTATGGATCCCCCTCCTTCCTTCCCTTTGGAAGGAACAGGAGGGAAAAAATATCTTGTATCATTTTTTTCCACAATCCTAATTCTTAATCATGTTGTGGGATAATACAAATGATTTTCTTTAAATTGTTCAAACTTACCAATTAGAATTATTAAGGGATTGTGATTGGGTGCGTGTATGCGAGTGTGTGAGAGATATTTAGAGAGAAAGGCTGAGAAGTAGAGTTGGATATTGTAGAATTTTTTTTTTGAAAATGAAGGTGATGATATATCAAAAGATAAAAATAGACAGCCCAACTACTCTCCCTCTATGTTCTGTCTTAAAGTTAGCAGACGAGAGACAGAGACAAGGAGGGGTGAAGGAGGGGGAAGGGGATGGAGAAAATAAATGGGATGTCACATATACAGTGTAACGCTCAAGTTTTCAAAAAGTTAGTCTGGATAAACCCTTTTCTTTAGTTGAGCTTAGCTCAAGTCTCAAGAGGGAAGTGTGCATGTATAGCTAACTCCTGTCAGTTCTGTCCTTCCTCTACATATAAGTTTTGCACATATCAGTATAGAGAAGGGAAAAAGAGAGAAAAGACGGCGCTTGTAAAAAATGTATAATGCAAAATATGACAGAAATGTGAAGAGTACGCACAGTAGTGTGTGTGGATATACAGGGTGGGCCAAAGTAGACTGGATGACTTTCAGGTGGAATAACTTTTGACCGGGTTCGAATTTTTTCATGAAAATGATATCACAGTATAGCCAAAGGACGCAGAAATTGATCCACTTTTGGACCCGTGCAATTTGGTTGCAGGGCTAACCTACAGCACCCTTTGAAAAATGGTCAAATTTCAAAAGTTTTCTTCGTTTTTCCGAATGTCTGAGGTTGCCCCGGGCGTATCCGTCCATGAAAATTGACGAGAACGCTGTCCGAGATGCCCAAAGACATGGTGGTCACGGGACATGAAGATATGGGGCATAATCTTGAGGTATGTTCAAATGCCGAGGTCAAAACCGCGGCAGGTCACATTTTTGAGAGTTGGAAAATCGTCCTCTAAAATTTTAACTTGTCTAAAACTCGTCCTTTTCTTTTGTTCATATCTTTGGCATTCCTTGGAATTTTTTGATGAAACCGACGGCGTTAGTTTGATAATGAGTTGGAGTGTCTGGGACGCTGGTTGAACTTTTGAAAATGCCCGGGTTTCTAATACCCGGTTCTTGGGGTCTTCGGTTTTTCGGAGTCTTTGACATTACGGTGTAGCCATTGTTGAAAACTGAAATTATAGTCCTTTGGCTTCACTCTGTTTTTGGAATTTTGTTAATCCGTGTGTTTGTATCAAAGTTATGACCATTTGAACGTAACAAGTCCAGAAACCCGGGTATTTGCCCTCCCACATCGGAGCATGACAGAATAAAAATATGGGAGGTCATGGAGAGTGACGAGCAACTAATTGGCTACTCAGGGATGGTCTTTGCAACATTTTGGACGGCGGGTTTTGTCGTCATGACCTCAGACGTCCAAGAAACCAAAGAAAAATTAGTGACAAATTTTGATTTTTGCCGATTTTTGACCATTTTTCAAAGGGTGCTGTAGGTGAACCCTTCAACCGAATTGCATGGGACCAAACGTGTTTCAAATTCTGCACTCCTTGGCTACACCGAGATATCAATTTCATGAAATAATTCGGACACTGACAAAAGTTATTCAAGATGAAAGTTGTCCAGTCTACTTTGGTCCTCCCTGTATTTAATATTATTCTCTGAGAACTGGGGATAACTGATGAGCCTTACGTACATACCATTGAATTGTGGATATGGGTCTAAAATTGTGTATGCCAAGCCAAGGTGTGTGTGTAGAGGAAAGGATAGAGAATTATGTAAGGGAGACAGGGAGAGAGAGAACTTTGTCTATCAACAAGGCAGTACGATGTTAAACGTAAAATTTACTAATTTAAATGTGATTTAATTTTTTTACCAGGTATTTTATACGACACAAATTCTCATCAAAGAAACATATTTTTACATATGTCCCCTAGCTCTCAACCAGCTAACAAGCCAAAGAGGCATATTTTCAATACCCTTTCCACCCGATTGTACATTACAACCACCATCAACATTTTTCATACAATTGAAACAAGAAATGAAACTTTTTTCTGCGTCACTAAGAGTATTGGGTGGGTCAGCATCGTCAACCATGAGAACCGGGATAAGACCAAGATCATTTCCATATTTGTTGAATAATTCCTTGACTGCAAACAGAGAAAAGGTGCACACTTTCAGTAAATTGAAACGAAAGTAAGACTGATATAAAAATAGTATTGGTACTTACTTAAACGCCCTCCTGTTGTCATTGACAAGTTGTATAGAACAATTCTGTTGTAGAGGGTGGTGTCTGTTATGCCAACATAACGATGCTTTTTATAAATTTGCCTTCCAGTCCTCTTATTCACCCACATGTACAAAACTTTCATAGACTGACAGGTCATCCCAGGTGTAATTTCAAAAAAATATCCTCCATACGATATTTTGGACACATGAGCCATGACTCGACGACAAACAGGACAAGTGTCTGCATTTTTGCATTTGACAAATACCGCGTCAGGACTAAATTCTAATTCAACTTCAGTCCTGTAGTCCTCTTTGTTGATAATGGATGATGGTTTGATTTTGGACGGAGTGTATTTTTGACGATGGTCATCAGAGACTAAATGGTCCAACCACTCTTGCTTCTCATGAGTCTCAAAATCACAACTTTTACAATTAAACGAGTCTCATTTCTCATGTCTCTTCAAATGTTCGTAAAGAGAACAAGGTGTCAGACTCCTGTCAAACAAAGGGCATGAGACTCTCGCCAAAGTATGATGTTTCCTGTCATGATGCTGTTGCAATGTGGCTGCAGAATTACAGTAAAAAAATAATATAATAAGTACAGTCCGAATACGGATAATAAGTACATACTTCAATACAAGTATAGGAAAGGTCAAAGTGGATAAAAACTCACATTGATGCTTGAATTTAGAGTCGCACTCTCCACACTCGTACAAATACTCGTCACTGTGGACACGTTCATGGGATCGTTTCGTATTCGGACTGTCAAAACTCCAAGAACATCCCTCATCCCATTTAGTACATTTTAAACGGAGAGGATTACCCCTGTCCTTAGACGATCCTTTTCCTCCAGTAGGATCATCAGCATCATGTACTTTATGATGTTTAGTCAAATGCTCTGTTATAAAAAATACACAGTAATGAAAGACTGGTTTTATACGTAAAAATACTTCTTTCATATGTAAACTAAAATGGTCCTTACCTTTTTGTTTATACTTTTGTGGACACAAATCACAAGTAAAAGGATGTTCATCAGTATGAGTACGAGCATGTTTTTTCATACAGGATGGATATTGGCACGAGAAATTACACTCCACTGTCAAATAAAGCACATTTTATTCCAGCATTCACCGCCCGATCAAAACTTGTCATGACTTGACCCCTTCTGTAAGTAACGAGGGGATGAGTTCTTTTCCTTTTCCCATCTGACAGTCTCTTGACTTCATTTTTCTTTGTAAAAGTGACTGAAGTTGTTGTTGAAACAGTAGTATCTTAAACTACTACTACTGAATTGTCATTGTCATTCTGTGGAGCTGCAGTGTCATCATCATCATCAGGTTGTAGTCCAAGAATAGGTGAGAGTGGACGAGGAGCATCTTCAATTGCCAGAAGAGTCGGGACAAAAATTGGTGAAACTACATTTTCACTACTTCTACTACAGCTCTTCCGAGACTACACACAAAAAATACAATAATAACATGATTAGAATAAAAGTGAAAGTAATATGTACAAAGTAACGCATTTGTAATTCAATGAATTGACAAAGTAGAATGTCTCACTAAAATACTTACCAATTTGGACGTTTTCCGATCAAAATTGATGAGTTGATCCACCTTCCTGTTAGTAGGACTTCGGTCACTCATCGTGTCAATGATTGACACGGGTATAACAATACAAATTTAAGTAATTAACCCTTTTTTTGAAAGGGAAACCCGGAAAAGAAAAGTGCCGGAAATTCAAACGACAGGTGCCAGACGTGCGGGGGATGGCACATTTTAGCGTGCTACAGCGCACCATTACCAAAATATCCATCTTTGGCTGAAATCGAACTTTCAAGTATTGTATTACCCCAGTCAGCCTGCTTTCTGTTTAGGGAAAACTGAAAACATGATAAATCCCTTTTCGCCCGACATGTGAAATGTGAATAAGAAAAATGACCTTGGTAATCCATCACGATATTGACTGATGAGTACAAGCCATTACCCCTCTCCCTCTTCCTCTCTATATTCCCTACACTACACATATATTCCGTCAACACTAAACGACCTAAAGTAGAGTGTAGAATATATGGAGGAAAATTCTTGTCCCTTACTCTACATAATTTTATAAATTATGTGCAGAAAAAATTGGATTTTCTTCTCTCTCAAAAATATTTCGTAAAAATCTCCAAACAAATTACGCTTTGTGGTTTGGAGGCTCATAAAAATGTAAACTTTTTCCCTTCTTTCATGATTGTGCCGTACGATAGTCGTGGAGCAGTCAAAAAGGTAACGTATTGTTATAAATTGAGCCACATTTCACACATGATTGTGGGATTATGAGTCAATTAACTCCAGAAAAAGATTGAGGAGCTATGAGAACTTTTGAGGGAGAAAAAAAGATCAATAAGCCATCAAAATGTACTACTACTTCTATTACGGTGTGCAACATTAAATGGACGGCGGAGTGTAAAATCTAGAAGAAATCTTGAAGAATTGCATCTAATAATGGAGAAATAATATGCCAGGAACCCACATTACAGCATAATGTGTGTGTGTGTGTGTAAATATAGGTGGCCGAGATAAAGATTTATGTTGATAAAAACTGCGTTGTTTCAGATTATACCAGGAGTTATGACAACATTCACAACAATAACTTGTTGGCTTGACTTGAAATGTGCATAATTAAGTGTATTAAATCTTCTCTTCTCTACTTTGCCTCTTGTCTCCTGCAGAGGCACATGGACACACACAAAGTACGCTCCTCCATACACACACACTCACAGTACTGAGTTTCATTGTTACTCTGTAATATTCTTGATACACACTCGCCATGCATTACAATGTATGATGTAGATCTCACAATATCATGTACATCATGGCGAGGGGAACCGTGAGCAAAGTTGAGAAAGAGATGGATGGATGGGAATGGACTCTCTCGAAATAAAATATGAAGCAATCTGGCCAACACACACACACTTGAACCAAGGAGGTCTGACGGTTATGAATAGGTCTATTGGAGCGAGCACAGTCATCAATAATAAATGTGAATTGCACACCACCAAACATGCCCAAACCCAAAAGAGCGAAAGAAAAAACAAGTCTAGAGAGCCAGTTGAGAGAAGAGAGAGAGAAAGACTGAATTTATTTTCATCCCACCCTCATGTCCCTTAACCAACCATTTCTTGTGCTCAATCTCTTCCAAAGAGACACACTGACCCTTCTCACTATTGGTTTATTCCAATCCTCCATTTATTTGTGCATCCATCCATCCAACCAAATAAGTCTTCTTTAAAAGTTTGATGCAACTGTTATATTTTATTACTTTGAATTTTCTGCATGAAATTGCAATATTGTAAAAATGTCAAATCCTTCTGTCATATGCAAATGTGTTTTTCTCAAAAAGCAAACAAATTTGATGCACCTTAATTAATTGCAAATCCATCAAGTGGGCATACGTATACATTATACACAAAAGAAGGACAGATGGATGTTGCAGGTGGAGGAAAGTTTATTTTTTTTGCAAAATAGGAAAAAGAAGAGGAGAGACGTCAAAGTTGTCTGTGGACAAAACCTTGAGAACGTAAAAGTGGCTGTCAAGCTGTGAGATTAATTATACAAGAGTCACTGCCTAGTTCCTACGTGTAATATATGTATATATGTATATTAAAACAGACAGTTCATCAAGGGACAAAACCTTCAAGACAAGTTAAATCCAGTTTAACTGTGTACGAGATTAAACTGCATTTTGCTAGTTAATTTTGAATTTAGCTCGTACATTTCAACTTTTTTCTATTATCTCTTGTATCTCAGAATTGAGTGTGAAAAATTCTTGTGCATTATGCCCAAACTCGTTTGATTACTCCTACATATTTATTTAGTTGACAGAAATCTGCATTTCAGCACACACACGACTAGACAGGTACTGCTGAGTTTAATTTTAAAAATAGTCTAATTAGAGATCAAATTAGTATGGAAAGGGGACGACGGTGTGGGATTGAATATTTGGGAAGGAGACTGGAATGGGATGGTGAGAAAAAGGGAGGAAATAATACACATGTCCCTTGTCATCCGAAATGACAAGGTAAGAGTGGATGTGAGATGGACGATGGTGTGGATAAATATGTATGGAGTAGAGTAGAGAGAAAGAAGAGAGTAGTTAGTGGACTGGTATGATGTGGGTGGATGGTTCTTTGTAACAGAATATGATTTGGCGTCGTTGTTGCTGTCTGAGTCGACAGTGACGACTAGCGCATGGCTTCAGGCGTCCTACACACAACTATTAGACTTTCCGCCTGTCAAGTTAGATTTTCGCACGCTCAGCCTAATTACCGAGGGTGGACCAATATTCCCGGATCAAACTTTCACCGAGGTCACTCTTGGTGGGAATCCGCTTTGTAGTAATTATATTTATAAGAATCACGTGACGAAATGACCAGAAAAGGAAAATTCCAATTTAATGATCTGTAGTAAAGAAATTGAATGGAAATGCAAGCAAGTAATATGGCTACTAGAGGTTCCTACAAATTTGTTCGAATCCTCCAGGCACACCCTTTGGAGTCTCTCCCTTTTCCTAACAGCTTCCAACAGCCCGTCAAAAAATATTAGTTTTCAACTCTCCAATGAGTGTCATCGTCCAGGAGGAAGATAATGCACAAGTGAACGAGCAAATCCTCATGCTGCCCACCTTACCACGTTTTCTCTTCTCTGCCCATGGCCAACATCATTATGACGCATAATACACAGAAAAAGTCTCTGTCCCTCTCCCTATCTCCAGACACACATTTACAAACACACACACACAAATCCACACTATTTTCTTTACAGCTTATCTCCACTTTTTATCTTCACTCTCTATCATTCCCCATCTTTGTCAGCCTCAGTCAGACAGGGGGAGAGAGAGAGTGAGTGTGTGTGTGTGAGTGAGTGAGTGACTGACTGAGTGGTTCTTACTTGTCGGCTTCCCATCTCAAAGCAAAACTCCAGATCAAACTTTGTAAGCTCACCAATTTCCCTAACCCCCCTTCTATCCTCCCTCCCTCTTTCCTAATTTTTTCCCTTCCTTCCTGATGGAACATTTAAAATTTCCCGTTTTGAGGATTAGTCATGAGACAAACTACTACTACTACACACACACACACACGGCACATTATCTTTAGGATCGGCGGTGAAAGTTTTTTCTTTGCTGATGAACATCAGTTCCTTCTAATTTTTTTCCTTCAAAAATTGATCATTTTAAATTCTCATCATCCGGAGAACTACGTTGTGTGCGTGTGTCTGTGTGTGTACTTTGTGTGTGAATGTGGGGTGAGGTGCATTTTCTTTTTGTAAATTTTTAATTTAACTCCTGTCAAACTCTATTATTTCGATTCCATTTCAAGGAGAAAGAGGGAGAGAGAGGAGGGAGGGAGAGAGAAAAGAGGCTGCACTTTTTAACCACACATTTTTTGAACAAGGAAAGGCGAAGGAGGAGGAGGAGAGGAGGAGAAGAGAGATGAGTTATGGGTGTTGGGAAGCTGTAGCTTCCGCACCTCTGTCTCGTCCTCTGCTCAGCCCATCTTTCATAGGGTAAAAGTTGAAAGAAGATGAATTAGTGGGAGAAAACCCACACACACTCCCCCATAGACACACACCAAGTATCAAGACCCAAGGAACACAGACCAAGTTTTGCCAGTCTCCAGTCTAACTCCCTCTCTCTCTCTCTCCCAGTCTCCAGTCTCTGGAGGAGAAGACAGGAAAATAGATAAAATAGATTCATCATCACATGGTGGAAGTTTGTAAGATTGAAAACCCGAGTGGGAATTAAAAGGAAACAGATTATGAAATGTACAATGATAGGCTTGATACATTTCCTACATTGTCCAATATTAACTTATATCCCCACATCCACTCTCTCACTCTCCCTCGTTGTGTGTGTGTGTGGATGGGAAACTCAAAAAACGAGAGAGACATAAAGGCTGGCTGGCTAGGAGGAGAAAGAGAGGAAGAAAAACAAGGATATACTGTAGTAACATTGTACGTACACTCACTCTCACTATGTAAGGCTTTATCAACTCACATTTCATACAGAGAATAATTCATCACCAAAGTTGACAGCTGCCGAGGAGGCACTGACCTGAATTTCAGTAATGAAGATAAATTCCACCCAAAACTTGTGTGTGTATGTGTGTGCTTGCTCTTGTCGAGACAGAGTTTTGGGTGGTTTTTCGAGAGGCAAAGAATCGAAAATAACCGTTTGGCCAGTCCATCGATTAACTTATGACATCTTTTCCATTTCCTCCTCCACACTTTTCCTCTCTCTCTCTTCTTTCTCTATTTTCCAAGAGCCAACTTTGGGAAAAGGTTTCCTTTTTGAATAAATACTGTTAAAAATAATTACAAAGAAATTCTTCATTTTTTCTTCCTTCCCACACTTCTCCCACTTTTCTCTCAGGATTTATCTGACATACACTATTACCTACCCATTAAAAGTCTCGGAAATTTTCGAATGAAGAATTTTTCACTATTTTAAAAAGACCGTAGCGGGAATTCGGACATGAGACACAAATGAAGATGGAGATTTTCATGTATGTGTCATTCGGTCAGAACAGATGTTCTCGTTCCAAGTGTGCGTGTGTGTGGCTTTGGAGTTTTCGGCCCTTCCACAATATTTCATGGGTGTTTTCTGAACTGACTGGTATTTAATACAGTGTATTAATACAGTGTGGTGTAATATGTCTCCCCTTTTTTGCATTAACACACACACACTACACTGCACTGTACTGTACTGTCCTGGATGAACTCATAATTTACCCATCTCACCCATGTAGTCAACAGAAGGAGGGAGCCGCATGTAGTTAGCCCATGTAAATCATGGGACTGACTCTACTCTCCACTAATATTTCATGTTAGTTATGCCATCCATGTTTCCAACGTCAATAGACACACTTCAGAACCCACACTCAAAAATGAGCCCAACACACACACATGCCATACTCCGTGATACACTTCATACGGATTTTCCCTGTGAAATATGGAATGAACAAGATAGGAAAGATACGGACTGTGGTGATAGCTGAGCCGTTGCAGCCAAAAGCTTTTTTTCTTCTTACTCTTTCCCTTCTCTTTCTCTAGTCTGGCTGTATTGGAAATGTGAGAGATGTGTTTTCTATAAGGGGTATCCATTATTGTAGGAAAGTAAGTAGGGGATATAAATCCGTCTTTGTGGTAATTATCTGTGAAGGAATCTCCCCGAGGTTTAGCCATGCCGTCCTACACACACACACTCACAACAAAACCTAAGGATTTTCCACAGTGGAGATTAGATGACACTTGGTGAATGCTTCGTGTTTATACTTTGTGTGTGTGTGTGTGGAGAATTCAATCTACATTTTACAGTTACCATACTACAAAAATGAAGCATCCCATTAAAATTTCATACTGAGCTGTACACATTACACTTACATGAGGTTCTTGGTGTGGAAGTTGGCCCTGGAAAAATATGCTAGTGGAATGGACCCTCTCATACTTTGTCAACAAAATACAAATGCTGGGATGTGTGTGTGTGTGGATTTTTTTTCGAACAGGAGAATCTTCACAAGGAAACTTTGATGGCCTGCATTGCATCGTGAGAGATGCAATGTTATCTTGTAACTCATTTTATAGTGCACATTTATCATTCCAGGGTAAAGAGAAGAGGCAGTGAAATCCGAGATTCTCACTTCTTTATGGGGAGACACTTCAGTTTCAGTTTTAAATTTAAGGTCGGGCAGGGCGGCTTTCCTTTCTCCATAAGAGAGTAAAAAAATTGTCCATTCTATGATAAAGCCATTTTATTGAGGCTCCACACCTTATTTGGAATTTTTGAATCTTATTTTGCTCTACAATTTTAATTTTTAAAATTTTATGCTGTAACAATACTTCGGTAAAATAGTTAAATCTAGCACAATTTTGTTGTGGATCAAAATCTGTAGTTTAAGAAAATTACAGATGGTAGAGTCCCCCATTTTTTGGGAAGGAAAATATCACGCTCAAAAATTGAATGTCGTGGGAATGTGTGTGTGTGTAGTGTACGCGTCGGACAATTTTATTGTGGACTAACCAAAGTAATGCTCCACATGTCGGTCGGTATGTCTGTTGTGTGTTGTCTCGTTGATTAACGAGATTCGATGTACAGTAAAGATAAATTTAAATGGGGAAAGGTGATGGCAAGGGCTGATTTATTGATACCAGCTGTATAAATATAGTGTTGAAGAGCCAAACGAGAGAGCCGAAAAATGAATAGACCTTCCCTGTCTCTGTCTCTCTCCTCATATTATCTTTACACTCTTTTCTCCTACCCTACACTCCGTGTATTTTTATCTGAATCTTCAAAACTGGAGATTTAACTTGTGTGTGTGTGTACCATTAGTTTGGATGAAATGGTTTATTGTTGAAGAGTACAGGGAGTGGAATTGTTGTTGTTGAGGGCCATTTGAATTAAACTCCACAATTTTCTTGACAACGGAGCAAAGACGAAACAAGAGAGAGAGAGAGAGAAGCCCTTTTTACACTCTTCCACTCTACTTGTCTCTCCCTCTCTCTTCATTTGAGATTTGAATCCTTCAGTCTCCTTTGTAACAAGAAATTAGCCCTTAAGGCTTGACTAGGTTCCATACCCATGAGAATGGAAGAGACAGACAGAGAGTTTTGAAATGTATTCAAAAAGGGGAGAGAGACAAGGGAGGGAGGAGTGATTGAGATAATGATCAGGACAGTTCAATACTTGATACTTTGAAAGCTTCAAATGGCACGCCATGTCAATCCTGAAATTGGAATTCAATCCACCCTTTTGTCCATGGCGTCCACAACTTGAGTCTCCTCTTTGGCTCTGATGCGGCTCATCATGTTGATGCTGATGATGATGAGACCACATCAAGACCCACAGAAAATGTGTTGACGTTGACATGAAAGGGGGAGAGTCAGATAAAGGAACTCAGTCCACAGTAATTCCCTCTACTTGTCATACACATTACACATCCACACACACACACACAAAATTTATTTATGTATATTCCAGCTTCATCTTATTATTTACTGCAAAGAGAGAGTCTCTGCAAAGAGCCAGAGAGAAAGAGAGATGAAGGCTCCACAGTCCAGTGTGGTGAACGTGGATGTTAATAGGCTTATTAATGTGGGTTCATGTCAAGCCAATGCAATTTTTGAGACTTGACCATGTCTGACAGGGGATTTGTCCCTTGGGGGGTAAAGTGGACAGGGACTGTGTGTGTACACTGTGAGTACACTCATAAGTGCCTGGGTTTTGTGCCTTCTACCCTTCCTCCTCCTTTATCTTGACATCCCTTCACTCAATCTGACTCCATTTTCATGAGGAAAAAACTTTTTTGTATTATGTACCTTTCTTCGCATCACGTCACAACTCTTTTCCCTCCTCTTCTTCTCATTCTCATCATCTCAACTTATGTTCTCTCCACACTCCTCTATAACTTTAGTACAGATATTCGTCCAGGATGAGTGGAAGAAAATTAGTTTTCATAATTTACTGCACTAATTTAAAGATTTGAAAGACAAACAAAAAAACCTTAATCTCACCACTTACGAGGATTTAATTAAGCAGGATCTTTAAACCTTTCAAAACAGTTTTAAAATGTATTTTAAAAATTTGTAATAAAAAAATCTTGGTGCAATCTGTGAGGATCATACAGACACAGACGGAGTGACAGGGATCTGTCTGTCAGATAGAGAGACAAATAGAAAATGTGTGTGTGCTTTCGTGAAGAGAGAGTGAGTGAGACAGTCAGAGATTGACATTAGCATATTAAAAATAATAATAAAGTTTGACATGATGAGGGCTCTCTCTCTACTCTCACTCTTTACCCACACAGACTGTACTGGATTTGGTTGAATAGATTGGGTGCTACAAATGGGGAGAAGAGAAGAGGAGGATGGGAGGGGGAATTGGTAAAATACAGTAAAAAGTTAATAACGCTAATCCAATCCAATGTCAATGCAATATAATGTACTAAATAATATTTAGTACATTACAAGTTTGACAGGAGCAGAGTTTTGGATAGACAGCCCTTCACACACACACGCAGGCACACACGTTGTATAGTTGTATGTATAAAATGTATAAAAGTTGGGTTTGGATTTGGAGCTGAAGGCATCTTTGATGTGACATTCCTCATATTTTCTTCATGTCAAAATCATTCCATGGTCCCCCCCATATGCCCCTTTCAACTCCATGTGCCTGTCACCAAGGATCATTTCACTTTCGTCTAACGTCAAGACCCAAACACACCATATTTCATCTTCTCTATACGCCTCCCTGCATCTCCCCTCCACCTCCTCACACACACACACCACCACCATGTCATGCCTTCTCTAAGCCGTGTCTCTCTTTCTCTCTATTCAGTCTGTTCATTTTCTCTGAGCATTTCCTCGGCTCGGGAAGGACGACGTCGTCACTCTCCCTCCTCTTCTCTCTCTCTCTCACCCTACTTTGTACTTTGTCTTGTGATGACAGGCGGGAACATGGAGAAGGAAGATTGACAGATCAAATGAGCATGGAATCTCAAAGACTTTTGATATATTCCGGCCATGCCCCGCGCACAATTATTTATGTCCATACATGTACCAGTGTGTGTGTGTGTGTGTCTCCCAGCTCTAATTATCTCCTCCCTCCCCGAATTTTCAATTAAACAGAGAGAAAGGGGGAGGAGGAGGAGGATGTGAAGGTGGGGGAAAGAAATTGAAAATTTTAATAAATTTTCGATAGCCTAGGAAAAATCGGAAAAGTTGTGAACAAAATTTTCTACGCCTCTTTTCGTTTGTGTAGTGTGTGACTTTCTCCGAGGTGAGGTGGACTTCACTTTGACTGTGGATAATTCATCGTGTTGGGACGGACTATGGAGGGTACATGTGTCATGAACTAGTCTACTTCAAGTGCCTACTTACATGGACAAGAAGTCTGTACACACACACACAAAGACGTGTGTGTTATAGAGGTAGTATTCCATTTCTTCTCCTCCTTCGACTCTACCCACCTCTCGCTCTGTTCTCGGCTCTTCTGTGGGCACCGGATGGTCACGGCACTCCTGCCACATAAATCTAGCAAACTTGACAGGATTTCAGAGGTATAAATCTGGCCCCCATTGCATCCCATTTCATTCTAATGTGAAAACCACCACCAACCACCACCATCAACAGCCCTATTTTCCAAGCAAAGTTGAACACTGGCACACAACTCTCCGACTCCCAACTTACAAATGCTGTACTTAACAACTGACTCGAACAACTAACTTCAATACCATCTCCTCTCTCTCTCCATAAATTGTCAAATGTCGTGTCAGTCTGACATTCGTACTATCCTTCTGTCTGTACTTTCTCCTTACCCTTGACCACCATCCACGTTCCACTGAATCATGTCGCTATTCTTCATTCCGAGCAAACCTCTAATAAATTTATTAATAAAAAATTGATGATTACGTATCCCAAAATTCCAACTAAATCTCTGCAGAGAGTTTTTAAAAATCGAAATCTAAATACTGCAGACTGTGAAGCATTTATTTCATTAAAAGAGAAGCACACATTAATTTAAATGCAGCATCAATAATTTTCTTGTCTTGGTTTATTATTAAAACAATTAAGTGAAAGTTGGAGAAAGTTGGAATCCCAGATTCGCCTGAATTATCATGGACACCAAAAATTAGGAAAACGTAATCCTTCAATGAAGAAAATAAACTCGGAAAAAGAAAGTCAGTCGAATAGTAACTTTCACTTTTTCGCCATCTTGTGTCTCTCAAAATTGTTCCTCTTTCTTCCCCCCACTGCAATGTAGAGAGAATAAAGGGGGACGGGAGAAGTATTTTCCAGTGGAAGAAAGTATTTTGTAGGTTGCAGTGTGGAGTGTTGTAGGTTGAAAAATGAAGAGGAGAGGGGGATTTTAGTGAGGAAATGCCTCTCTAGTATTTTTTTGCATAAAAAATATAGATAAAATCCCTCACTCCTTCCTCCTTCCTACATAATATGTACTCTTGTAAGTTGACTGTATATATAGAGAGAGCTGCTTCTCTTCTTCTTTTATTCTTACATATGTACATTTCATCCAGCCCTCGTCTCCCCGTCGACAGAGACACGGAAAAGGAGAGTGAAAAGAGAGAGGCGGAGGAAGGAGAAAGACGGAAAGAAAAGAAATTGCTCATGGAGAGAACCTCAAACCGTCGAGAGAGATGGGAACGAAGAAAAATGGCTTTCTCTGACACTTACTGCCAGCCTTCTCCCGTTCAAAATTTATCAACTTTGCTACGTTCCACACTCTCCTCCCGTCTCCTTCTTCACACTCTCCCCTCCTCCTCCTCCTCCCTTTTCCCCCTTCCCAGACAAAGCCAGGAAGAGTGACTGTAGATGCCCTTGAGCTATATTTTCATCCGTTTTTTTTCTTCTTCATCCTTTAACTCCTCTTCTGTCATCATTTGACACTTGGCAAAACTTATGACCATGCCAAATAACCCGAAAAACTTACACACCACACAAACACACACACACACAACCAGGGAAAACTTATACAAGTCAACCCTGTCTCTCCATTTCTTCTGATAAAGTCCAGTCTTACACTGAGTCACAGACTCACATCTTAAACCTGGACAACGTTCCTTCAAAATCAATTTCTCCAATCAATTTCAAATTTCTGGCTCACATTTTCAGATAATCAGAATAAAATTATTTATCAAGAGACTCACAATTCTCCAAATAAAAATACTAAAGTATTTCACAATTGTAGGTATTGTCATAAAAAATGGTTTTGACCGTACACTCCAAGTAAAAAGGCACGACAGATGGCAACTTCACAGTCAATCTGATGACCTGACCCCCTCAGTTCCATATTATTACCCTGGATTATGGTATCCCTGCGGGCAGTGCCCTTAGGAAGGAAATAAAGTAAAAAAATGGGGAAATGGAATAAAGTTGCAATGCTCTTCTCTCTCTCTCGCTGCGTGTGTGTGTGTCTCTGTTGGATATGGGACAACAAGGAAGGATAGGGGGATGCAAAAAAGAGTGTCATGTTGTTACTCCTGTCATTCAAATCCGGGACAATAGAATTAGAAGTATTAATCACAATAATTGGTAAAAAAATGGAGGGGAGGACAATGGGAAGACTGGCACTTCTCTCTGTCTCTCCCTCTGTGGTTTTATCCAGAATAATATATTATAATATGAAACTGTTTCCACTTGAGTTGATTCTATTTTCTCTCCGACTTGATCCTGCTGTTGAATATTCCTCTCTTTCTCTCTCCCTCTCTTCTGAAAAGAAATGAATGGGAATGGAGTGGAGGAGGGTGGAAGCTATCAGAATCATCACTGGTGGCCCCTGTACACTCCACTGTATCATGTCATTATCTCTCTCCAGTCTATTTACCATATTTATATGATGCAAGTGAGAGGATTAAGAGCAGAATGTTGGAGGAACCATTTTCTATTTTCTTTCATTTTTCACTGTCCTTTTCCCAATGACATGGTGTCAATGTGGTATCCTCCGATCCTAATAAATGACTACAGGAAAACCTCCAAAGGGGTTTCATTCATTTCCCTTCCTTCCATTGTTGTCCTATCCTACACTTACACTTTTGTGTACCTAAAGGGGCCAAGCCATGGCCATATGCAATTCTGTAGACAAACACACACGATCTGATAGGATGATAAAAAGATGACCAATTCTCCATGGATGATTTCAAAGGGATGAAGGAGTCAGTGGTTTCAAACCATGGACTGTGACTTGTCCCTTGTTTTATGGCTTTCAGATTATTATTATCCCCCACCATTCAGTGTGGCTGCGTGTGCGTGTATGTGTGGAAGAACAACATGGTCTTAAGTTTTTAAACCATATACATGTATTACTGTCAAAAGGAAAAGTATGGAGGTTAAAATTGTGGTGGTGGAGAAACGGCGGAGAGTGGAAATGAATAGAGAGAGAGAGGTAAAAAGGGCTCTGATTTTGATTTTACTCGGATGCCTTTTAACAAGAGGGAGGAGAGAGAAGGGAAGGGAGAGGCAGTCATCCATTCACTCAGTCGTTGGTTTCATTTGGATGTGATTCAATCCCTTTGATTATTACACTTTCCACTCGATTTAATCCTGGATGAAGATTACGCAAAAAAGGCTGGCTTATTTATTGCTCCAACACTCCGCCTCCATTCCCCCTCGCTTCTCTCCCCATTAATGTCTATTATATTATAATATAAAGACATGCTACGTCGGTCCCTCCATTTTTTTCAAATTCTCCATTCAAACACAAATTTACAATGACTCGAATAATTTGGAATGTCTTTTTAATTAAAGAGACAGTTTTTAAACGACATTTGATAAAAAAAAAAGCACTCTGCAAATCTTTCTCTAATGGGATTATTTTTAGAGCCATTTTTTTACGTTGACATTGAATAAATACTTGCCAAATTTAATGTTTTGGAGAAACAATTTTACAATCACTTCTTAGCACGCTAATTTATCACTTTATCAGTGTGGGTAAAAAATGGAGGATGGAATTTAAATAAAGTGAGTGATGGGTGCATTGTTGGTCCAGAATCCTGTCTTGACTTTTGTGTACGAATATGAGACTCATACTTAATGTGCGGACAATAAGGGAAGGAAGACGAATGATTGTGCATGGTAAAGCAATTGCGGGAGAGAAAGGGAGACGAGGGAAAAGAAAGACATGCTATTAGACTTGTAATAAAAATGTGTATTAATAATGTGTAAAGATGGAAGGTGAGTATGGAATTGACTTGGCTATCTCTTTGTGTAGATGAGTGTGTGTGCGTGTAGTGTGTGTGCGTGTAGTGTGTGTGGATGTGTACAGGGGAGAGAAGATGTATTTGGTGGTAGGCACGCTTCTTGGTGGGGAGCTTCAGTAATTGAAGTCGGATGGTCGGTGGAAAAACCAAAACCACAAGAGGGGGCGAGATAATGGGCCAGCGGGAGGCCATCTAACCTCAACAAAAGTATATATCCACGTCAACTTGAACAATACAACCGACATTTGGACTTGGCACTGGAAACATCCTTCGCACAATGAGTGTCAACGGATAATGATGTCCTCCTCCTCCTTTCCGCTCTCTACTCTACTCCCTGGAATCAAATACCTTCTCTCTCTCTCTCCTCTCCATCACTCACTCAACCTCAGTTCTCTCTCCCTCTCAAGCTCGATGCGCCAAGCCTTTCAAGTCCTACCACTCCTCGTCAAACAGCAAAATACAAAATGATTCTCTATACATCTTTCTACAATTTTTATACCCAGCCATACATATACATATATACTCTCTGTCATATGCACGGTTAAGGAACATTTGATTCGGATTCAACTGGAGGCCAATGATGTGAAAGACTCCAGGAGTGTCTCTCCCCCCATCACTTTCATCCTGTCAGCTCCATTTCATGTCAAGGTCAATGTGACTGATGACGTCCACTTCTATGTCAATATCCTCAACTCCACCCTTACTTGTCAACTAAAGTTCAGATTGAGACAATTTTGCATACATACTCTCCGAATTTCAATCCAATTTTGATGTGTCAAACGAAAAAGTTTCCAGTCTCTCTTTCTTCACAGAACGACAATAAATGTTCCTATTTAAAGCTAGGGCTGCAATCCAAGCTTACTAAAAAAGCAAGGAATTTAATTTAAATGTCAGAGTTATTTCCCAAGATTTTGTCCAGTTAGTAATCTTGAGAGAAATTAAGAAGAAAAAGAAAGAAAAATGTTGTGTGGGATTCGTGTGAATGAGATTGGCATGGAGTAAAGAATGAAAGTTTACTGAGATGAAGGTTCGCCTGTCGACTTGCACAAATTTCGTTCCGGTGGTACAAATCTCAGCATGACATTGTCATCTCTGGTGGTCCTCCATTATCCTCCTCCCATCCCACTCTCTTCTCCTCCGTCTGTCTTAGACTCCCGAGATCTCCGCTCTTTAACATTTTCTTGTTGATCGTCGTCTGTATTCCAAGTCAATGTGCTGGTTTTGCTATAACCTACTCAGCAATATACTCTTACCTCCATTATCTTCCTTTCTATTACACACACCGTCGCCGTCCTCAGCTCTCCAGCAGCTCGTCAAGTCATACACAAAGAGCAATAGTCATAAATATCCTTTATGACTACGCAGACACACACACACAGTCATGGTGGATGTGTGTGCGTGAATGAGGGGTTTATAAAAGGTATCAAATGACTCTACATGTTCAGCCAAAAACTATTGTTCTCTTTAAAACTATAATGATAGTAATGGACATGGGTAATAGTTTTCATATTATTTTAAATGGATGTAGTCGAGTGGGGATGGTTGACAGGAGAAGGAGGATTACAACAGGGAGGAGGATGGAGGAGGAGGAACTCAAGGACTTTTTTTCAAACTAAAATGTTACTCTTTACATTATATTGCTGTGTGCTGTGCTTATTCTTAGAGTCCACCCTGTCGGCGGCATCTTTCTCCTTTACCCCTCCGCACAGTCAAGACAAACTCTGAAATTGTTCAAAACCTCCCTTTGATCACAGTTTGAAGTTTTGAATCGACTTTCCTACAATGGATTCATCCCTATTCACTCCATTTTCCCTCGATCATTCATCATACCCCCTTCAGTCACTCTTACATTATTTGACGGGAGGGGGAAGTCTGGTCAATTATTTTCCAAATGAGAAAATATAAGACAAAAGGGAAACTTTTTTTCTCTCCCCCCCTCCCCAGTTTGTCTACACTTAATTACACAAAAATTTAATTCATTTAATTTTCCGTGGAAAAGACTAATTTCTTTTTGTATTTTAAGATTAAGTTTGTCTACCGATTTTTGACGTTTCGTGCCTCTTAGAACGGAATTGACAGTGGAATCTCGACAGATATGCAATTTGTAAAACTAAAAATACAATTTTGTGTGAACCTACTAAAAATGAATATTATGAATTGCCTTTTAATAAATCATGCCAGGAAATCTTCATGACTGTTTTATAACAAAATATTGTCAAACATCCACGTAAATTGGTTCTAATTTCAGCGACTTTTAAAATAAATCTCTTCCGTACGGTTTAACATGGTAAATAACAAGAAGTGTCATGCACCTTTTGAGTCACAATTTTACAAAAGACATGACTTGAGGATCCTCACTTCACACAATTGTCCTGTGAATTTATGTATTTTTAAACGGCAAAAAAACCTCTCTAAAATGTAAGTACATCCCCATAAATTATGACCCACATTCAAAGTTTATTCAAAATATTTTGTTGAATTTGTATCACAAAAAAGTAATGTTTGTGTTGTACAAGGGCTCCCTTTATTTTTACACCTTTGACACAGTCAATTGTGATTCCGCTCTCTCTCTCTCTTTCTCTCCACGGTAGCAGTCTCAAGTGGCTGAACTTTTCGTAACGGAATCTAAACTAAAAACTCATCCTCACCCATTTCAAAAACGTTTTATTGAAAACCAGTGTGAGAAAATTCCCAAAATCCTTCCACACAACAACACACACACACTCTCTCACATTCTTGTTGTATGAAACTACTTTACTTTTTCAAAAAATAAAAACAAGTCAAAAAAAAGGATTCAAGATCAGATTGGAAAGTTGGTTCCTTTTTTTTAAACCCTCGTCTCCCATTTTACTGCAGCCATGTAAAATTCAGACTTTTGTCCGTGTCCACAAGACAAGAGAGGTGAGACAAAACAAAAGGATTTCACAACATTTTGTAGAATCATTTGAACCTCTTTTTCTCTCTCCCTCTCCAGCTTTTCCCTTTGCAACTCATCTCTCGTGTCGGTTGAACGATTTAAAAGGAACGTTAGCATTACACACACACACATTGTACATGCATTCCACTAAAAAGTCTTTTGTCTGCGTGAACAACTTGAGTGTCAGTCTGTCGACCATCCTCTTGAATCCCCCGTATTCAAGAGAGAGAGGAGAGAGGATAAAATTTTCTTGTTCCATTCAAATCCAATTTTTTTCGACTCGTCACCAACTCGTTCCTCTCAAAAACGAGGAGAAGGGTTCAGAATTTTGATCTAGTTTTTCCCCCATCTCATCCCAGATTAGAACTCGGAACGGGGAAATGTGGGTCGAAGATGAGCGGAAAACCAGATTAGGGTACAAATAATTGTACATTAATTTTTCTGTGGTTTTTAATTCACACAATGACCTACTTTTACTTTCAGAAAAATCCCTCCTCTCTCTCTATATATATCATTTTTATTCGGAATCTTGTTAATAAGTTATTAATAATAACAGAAAAAAATTAGATGGATTTAATTTTTCCGTGTATCCCCAGTATAAAAAAACGTGGATTGGACAAGGGAGTAAAGTGGGAGCTGACGGTTAGATACACGAGATTTTTCCCCTCCTGTTTGCTTGTTTCCCAGCTAATTCTTGGTTGTGTATTGTAGTATTTGTAGTGGAAGGAAGAGAGAGAAGAACTGGAGACTCGACTTGGTTTTTGAGGATATGGGGGTTCCCTGGGATACACAATAATGAATAGAGCCCACCTACCTAGTTTGCATTGAATAATCGTCTCCAAGTTGTTTCCTAAGTTTTCTCATTGATTTCCCGCTGTTTGTCCAATAAATCACAAGGCTCAGGGTGCAATTTTGTATTGTCGCTCCTTCTCCGTCTCTCTTCTCAAGCCCCAACTTTCATTATTACGCCTTGTTAGAGTCCACGTCAACCCGAAACACACACACACGAACACACAGTAAAGGATGGTAAAGACTCCCGTTTTTTTCCATTTTTTCCACGTTGTAGACCAACTCAGACATTTTTTCTCTCTCTTTCGTCTTCCTCCACGACCATTATCCATGTCCTCTTATAGTTATTGTGTACACATTTTTTTTCAGTCTGTCTACCTACTTGCTGTGTGATTTTATTGCTGCTGCTGCTGCTGCTGCTGTGTGTGTGTGTGTGTGTGGAGGTACAATGATCTCACGACTATTTGGTTTGGGAGAGCTGGATTGTTGGTGCTGTTGCTCTGCTCACCATGGGCGTTATCGGATATATTATTTTCCTTTGGTAAATAATGAGGAGGTAATTTATTGTGAAATTATGAAACACAGCAGGTACAAATAGAATTTTCAACTCTTTCCCTATCATTATAAATGAATCTAATGATCCCTACTTTTCACTCCTCCCTTCCTCTCCCACTCTTTTCAATCTTCTATCTTTGTGATTACAATGTGTGTGTGTAAGGATGGGACATGTCCTTTTTTAATAATGCAGCGCATCGAAAAATCATCATTATGACGGTCGTCAATTTAAAAGTCAATTTTTATTGAACAAATATTTAAGTATTTTAGTACCGTACATTTTTTTAAAAATGTGGATAAGACACAAAACTTTAATTAGGGTAACGCTAGAATATTTAAATAACCCAAAAACAAATTTTTTGTACCGGTTTTAATTCAGAATCTTGAATTTTCATAAAAAATGAACAAAGTAAAAAAGAAAAAGATTTTGAAAATTTTGTTCCAAAAAACAGTGTTCAAAAATAATGGCCGTAATATCGAATTTATTACACACCACCACCCTTTTATTCTGTCCTTCCAAGTGGTACAGTAGAGGTTGGGGGAGCGTTGAGAAATAAATTGCTCAACTTTCCTCTCTCTCTCGACCTCGAGAAAAAGATGAAGAAATGGAGAAAGGAGAAAGATGGATAGAGTGAGGGAGATAAAATGATATAAAAATACAAGGGAAAAAAAGAAAAGGAGTGAGTCTCAATTGAGTAGCGGGTGGATTTTCCTCCCGACTCTCTCTCTCTATGACCATCCAGGGAATTGTGTGTGTGTGTGAGTGAGAGTGTGTGAGTGAAGAAAAAGCAACACTCAGAGGAACGATCAGAGGAAAAGTTGAGCTGAGTTGTGTTTGCACATTACATACAGTGGTGTGTGACGATGGACACTATCTACTCCGCATTGAGTCCTATGATGTACAAATTGGGATACTATGTGCACTTCAAGAGAGAGAGAAAGGGACTACCCATGTAAGTGTATCCAAAGAGAAGCTAGACTTGGACAAGTTACTGGGGTTGATTTTTTCCTTGAGCTTTCCATGTTGCCCATTTGTATTGGCTTGTGTTGAGGAGAAAACTGTGTGAGTGTGTATGTGTGCGTGTGTGTAGCATGCTCACAGGATTGCCTTGGATATCCAAACGGGAAGAGGAGGAGGAGGCCATGGCAAGTGGAAGTCAAGACCAAATTGGATGTTGGTCGCTACAAGACTCACGGGACTTGGACAGAAATCTCCAAACACAGTCAGCCTAATCTATGAGATCACACACACGGAAAAAACAGTTTTTCTGCCTCCTTCAGCCAGTCACCATCCTCAACTCATTCCATTTATTTCTCACTCACTTATACTCACTTCTCTATTTCTATCTCTATTTGATCTTGTCCAGACCTCCTCTTCTCCTCCTTCTCTTTTCACTATGTACAGCCCCGTAACAACCATCTACACCTAATTCCACCTCTCTCTCTCTTTCTGTCCTTCCTCAAAAGCTACATTATATCCATTTATGCTCCTTTTATTTTTTTCATTTCCACGCCTTTACACTGACATAAAAATACACGTGTTGTACAGTCACACACTTACACATGTGTGTGTAGTACAGAATTCGGTGTATGGATGACAGAGAAAAGAGAGTGTGCGTGAAGGATGAGAGCAGCTGGATAAATTCAGTGTGGGTACAATAATTGTGAAAATTCAATTACTTTTTCCACAGCTTATCAAAACACAGGGTCAATTATCTTCCCTATCTGTCATTCAACATCTAACCATTTCTCTTCATCTCTTTCTCTCTCTTCTTATCACTTCAGTCTCTCCCACGTCCACCGTCATGTCAACTCAAGTCTCTCTATCTCTCTATGTGTCCCAATGGCACTGTGTATGCGTCACCCTTTCAACATCCGTCCCTGTCACCACTTTCCATAATTTTCATCTCTATCATCCCTACTCTTTTGAAAAATGGTGTACAGATCCCGGAATTCTGATACAAAGGACCGGGAGGGAATTTCACCCTTCGTATGTATAATATAAACAAAATTTCGTACAGCATTTCTGTGCCGTACCTTATCGCTGGAGCTCAGAGTCTTTTAATTTGCTTTTGATTACTATTATTTCTGAAGAAAGGCAATCTGATTTCCCTGACTCGATGTGTTTTACTTTTGGATATAAATTTATTTCATCCGATTTTATACACTGAATTGAATACAACGGTCACATGCAACTTTATTTGGTTTTATTCTAAAATTACGTAAAAACTATTGAAGGCTGAGCAGAAATTTTAAGGGTGAAGATTTTGAGGGATGTTTTGAACCAAGCTTTTGTGATCTTGTTGCTCGTGAATATGGATTGTGGGATATTGGAAGAAAGAGTCTCCATGTATGTGTGATGATTTAAAAAGTTTCAACGCCAGGAATTCCTACATCAGTACAGGCCAGAGCAGAGTCAAGAGGAAAGAGAAAATGGGATATAAATGATATGGATGGACGTTGGTTGTTTGGAGTGGACATGACTGTGTGTATCTTAGGAAGAATGATAGATGGGCAAGGAACTATGTAGCTCCTGGTTTTTCCCTTCCCACACACACACACAAGACTCGACCGACTGACATCCAAGCAGTTGGCTTGAAAAACTCTGACTGTTGACATATGATTGCTGAGTTGATGTTGATGGAGGCTTCATTCTCGGGACTTTGTGAAACTACTTTTTTTCACTCCACCGCCGCCAATGTCTAGAAAAGACAGGGCTAGGGCTTCAACATCCTAGAGAGTAAAAGAGGCAAGGCACACACTCACTCACTCTCTACTACACATACACACACAAGGGAAGCGAAGCCGTCCGTCGACAATGATTTATAGATCCTAGATAGCATCTACGCTTGACATTTGTAAACATCAGGCTCCTCATGTCATCAATCAAACTCTGGCTAAAATAAATGGAAAATGATGGGAGGCTGGCTGGCTGACTCCTCATACCTATACCTACTGAGTAGTGTGTGTGTGTCGAAATACATACATACTTCTATACTCATGTTGTGATGATGATGCTGTAAAAGGTATAGCGTGTATGCAGAGAGGCGAATAACTCGGGTAATTATTCTTCTGTTCGTTCTTTCTCCTCTCCAACACTCCCTCTATTTTTCCTCTCGAGTTTTGCATTGTACAGAACACAAAGAGGAAGAGAGAGAAAGAGACAGTTGGCAAAAGGGGAAGGAAAAGGAGTCAATAAAATTAATTTTTAAACAGTCTCACACCTTCCAAACCCACTTGACAGAGACCTAGAGCATCTCAATATTTTGATCTTGAACTGTGAGAAAGAGGAATTAGTATGTTTTTGTGACTGTGACTGACTGTTTGATGGAGGGGATAGACCAATGATTAATTTTCCTTTGACTTAAACTACATGTGAATCCTAATAATAATAAATTACACAGGGATTCCCAGTCCCCAGTTCTTTCTAATATTATTAGAGTGTGTGTATTATGTAAGAGAGAAAGTGTGTCCTGGAGAAGGAGGCAGATTTTCTTGCGTTGTGGAAATCCTTAAATGGTTGTTGTTGAAATTTAAGTTAAAATAATAAATCATCCCACACACCACACACACTGTCTCCCAATGTGTACACACTTGTGTGTGTGTGTGGTTGTGACTCCGAACGAGGGACATTTACCATCCAGAGAAGTAAATCCAACTCGAATAGTCTCGTTATCCTCCCCCCAAGAGACAAAATGAAGCTCAGAAGAGCAAGAAAGAGAGAGAGAGAGAGAGACAGGATGAAAATATGGAATGGAGGAGAGAAGGATACTTTCCTTAACTTTATTAATTAAGATTAATGCGGGGGCTTCTCTTAATGACAACTATTGACTGACGCCATTCCATATTTTGTGTCTCTCCCACTTCCACTCCATCTCATTCCCCTCCCGAGTTATCAGGAGGGGAATTAAAAAGACTCTCTACCTCCTTCCAATTAAAATCTACCACTACCATTCATCCACATTTTAAACGACCAGTTTAAAACACATTAATTACTTTCAAGGGTGAGATATCATCTCATCCCAGCCCCCTATAAGTGTACAGGGTCTATCAAAAGTGACATCATCCTCTTCGCTGAGTAGTGATAGTTTGATTTTTGATAAACTTTATTGAACTATTGGAATTATGCCTTCAAAAATGGAGGCAATACTCAAAAAGAAACAAGAAGTATATTTTTATGATTCAAAAAATGGAAACGGATATTTGAACTCGTTTATTCTGCCATAATAAAATGTCGTTGCAAACTCATTCCTTTGCTATTGGCATTTCGACATACTTAAAAATACACTAGCGGATAGGATAGTCCCACTCTTAAATGGGGACAACTAACCACGTTTAATATTCCCTTTACATCCTTGGACTGGGAGATTTTGTCATTCCTCCTTTGCTGGATTTTCCTCAGACTTCATCCCGACAGAGCGGACTGGAACACATGGACAAGAATAGAATCGGAAGATGTGGGGGAGAAAGGAGCAGAGAGTCATGAGGAGGAGGAGGAGGAGGAGGAGGAGAGAATGGGCCATAGTTGTAGTCGTATATCAACAATAATACCGCAGGTTTATGAAGCTCATAAAGAACCGGGGGACAAGGCATAAAATGTAGAATTATTGAGCTGCTCCGAAATGAACATACAAGAATATTATTACTCTTTCTCCTCCTCCCTTTTCTTCCATGTGTTTTTACGGTGGCAATAAAAAAAGACTAAATTCCCTCTCTCTCTTTTATATACACGCACACTCTCCCTCTCTCTGAGATAGTGGATAATGTAAGACCGTTAGTGTGGAATGGCAGTAATAGATTGTTGAAGGGCAAGTCTCAAACTTTGAAACAACAGGAGCAGCCTTTATTCTTTTTTCCTCTCTTTCTTTCTATCCTTTGCATTTTCTCCCACACACACAACATTACATTGTATGGTGTCCCCTCTCCTGTATAGCGTAGTCGTATGTACAGAGAAAGACACGAGAGAAATACGGAGTTTGGTGGTAGGGACGGCCTTCTCCTTCATCTCATCGTTCATTTAGGTGGTAGAGCCATTAATGGCATTAATTGCACATACATTACACACCACTGTCTCCCGGCCCCCTTCCCTCCATCCCATCTTTTGTATAATAGACCCCGCTTTCACATTTATCTCCATCCTCATCCCCTCCCCTCCATCTTCCTCCTCCATTCCTCTCCATCATCCTCATTTCCCATCCCCTCCCTCACAAAGGAGACCAAGACAACCACTCTCTCTCTCTCTCTCTCTCTCTCTCTCTTCAGAATGATGCCAACTTGAGCCAAAAAACTTGACTTTCTTTCACATCCTCCCCCTCTCTATTTAGATTTCCAGGAGTGGAGGAGAATATTTTTTTAATTGGAATTTAACACACAAACTGAATTACCGATTCACACACACACCACACAGGGAGGCGAACAGAGTTAGGCACACAATTTAAATATATTAGGATAGGTAGAGAGAGAGATTTCCAGTTTATACAAAATACTCCTCAAAAATTGAGTAGTAATTTCCTCTTTTTTTCTTGGAAGAATGAAGGGGGAGAAAAAGAGGAGAAGGCCCTTAGCCCTCAGGGAATTGATGAAGACTTTTAATTGCTATTTACGTCCGCGTGAAATAGCCCTCTTCTCATCTTTACGAGTCTCCTTAGTCCCCTTAAGCGAATTGAAAAGATGGGAAGAATTTGAGAGCACAGCATAAAATATTGAGAGAGTAACTCTAACCGTTCCCCATCTTGCCCACCCATCCTCTCTTCTCCTCTACTCTTTTTCTTGACACTTTAACAAGCCTCTTCTATGCGAAATAGCAAGTCTTGTGTGTGCATCATCAGCATTCCCTCTAAAATTCCCCCATTACCCAACCATCCAACTTTTCTCCAACTTTTTTCTAGCACACACTCATGCACACGCACATGGATTCCCTGTGTAAACACGAGATCCTCAATTTCCAGAGTGAGTGTCAGTGTCACACCAATTTTTCCAAGATGGAGAATCCCGGGATGTGTAAGAAAATGCAGATTTGAATGTTTCTACTCCAAGTACATACACATAATACACGGACGGAGAGAAGGACAATATTGTAAATGTGGACGGGTGGGAAAGGAGAAAAAGACAAAGGAGAGTGAGAGTGAAAGTGGGTGGTTATGATCAAATGAAAATTTTAAGGGAGGGAAAGTGAGGGGAAGAGAAAGGAGGGGAAAAAGGTTGCCCTCAAAATGAATGAGCTTTGGGTCACCAAGTAGGAGCCTCCATTGAAAAATGTCAGTGTTCAATTTAGCATGAATATTTGATGCCCCTCCACTTTTGTGCTGAGCTATCTGTCTATCCATCTCACCATCTCTGTCTTCTGCCTTTTTTCTTCTTCCCCTCACTTCTTTCTTTCTGTGAGACCATGAAGGACTTTTGGCACTCTCATCTTACTCTACACTCTCGACACTCTGTTCCCCTCCTCCTCCTCCGCCCTTCCTGACTCCCGCTACATTACTCGACTTATTCACTCTGGCTGACATGATGGCATCCACATATTTATTCCTCCTTCCCTCTCCCCCTCTCTTTCTCTCTCCCTCCTTCTCTCACATCCCCATAAATTTAAACATATACCATCCTGTGTGTGTGTCGACAGAGACGGTGACTCTCAAGAAGAAATGTTACAACCCATCCCACTACTCTTCCCGTTCGTTACAAACTACATGAAAATGTGAAACACATTTGTGTGTGTAGACAAACAGAACAGAAAACATAGGAAATGAGATCAAAGTACATAACATCACCACAGCAGCAGAAATTGCAGTCGTGTGTGTGTGTATGTGTGTGTACAAGATGCACAATCTCAATGTGCTTACTCCGCGATTTTTTTGGAACGTTTTATCATCTACCCTCCCTCTCTCTCTCTCCGTTTGTTATACTATGAAAGGAGGAAGAGTACAAGTAAATTTTCACTCAACTCCAATTTATTCCTCCATTCTACGAGAAAAAACAAGGACAATCAGTAGACAGTTACAGATCTACAATTTTTTCTCATCCTCCTTTTAACTACGTTTTTTGTACGTCTCTTAGTCCTTGTCCGCCCACCGACTAATCTATAACAATTTGTAATTTGCAATTTCCGAAACATGTGAATTCTCATGTGTAGACATTAATCTGGAGGGTGAGAGAGAGCGAGAGAATTTTTAGGAAAGGGAGAGTCGAGAAGGGCTATTAATTTGTGGAACAATTGGGAGACGAGGACGAAGAAGGATACTCCGTCATACACAATACAGTGTAATTTCTATGACGGAGTCTCCTTCTTCGTCCTCGTCTCCCAATTGCGAGTTTCAGGGAAACATTGTGGAATTTTCGGTTGAGGTACTCTCACCGCCATCTTATCGGGATTTTGAGGAAACTATGGGCTAATTCGAGATTAAACGAAAGAAATGGCTCTGTAATTAGACGAGTTACGTGGTTAAGATGATGAGATGATGGATTCGATACAGTTTTGTATGGGGAATATAATTGTAGTTCCAAATATAATTAAAGTTAACTAGCTTAGGAGTAATGTTGAATAGAAGGTGGAAGAAAGTAGAGGAGAAATCATTTACACACCAGAAATGAGTGTGTAGCATGGACGAATTTTGTCTCTTGCTATTTTTAACATTTAGAATCCGCAGAAATGTTTAAAAACTATTCATGTAAGAAAAATGAGGAAGAAAAAATATCTAAATGTTGAATTTTTCCGCTTCCTCTTGGTTAACGAGTTTACCAAAAAATCAACAATAAAGTTTTGTTTTCATCATAATGTGATTGTCTTCTGAAATTGATTCCAGAACCTTAATCTCAGTCAATTCATTACTCTCCTCTTCTAAATATTTTAAAACTGCTCCAAATACTTCTGAAATACTTGCTCCTTTTAGTTTAATTTTCCATTAAATTTTTTCCCGTCATCAATTTACTTTCTTCTTCTTCTCCTTCTGGTTGTCCTGGAATCATTGTAATGTGTCATTAAGACTTGTATATTGTTTCTGTCCCCTACAACAACTGCACCGTGTGTGTGTGTGTGTCAGTGTGAACGGTAGCAAAAAGACATTGTGTCGGGTCGGGTATTGGAAGATGCATTTTGTTGGGGGTAAAAAAAGGTTTGGTGGGACATTGATACATGAGCGACTAGCTTTGTGTACAGGAATAGGGAGAGGCAAACTCGAACGGAGGATACATAAATAAATGTGTACAAGAGAGAGAGAGGGAGAGGAATCAGAATGTGAGTATGTATCCTCAAATAATTTACAAACTACACTCTCTATCTGTATCTGTGTGTGTGTCTCGGAGGATTGTCAGGAGTGAAGAAAGTAGATACACAATAGGAAAGACAAAAAAGGAACAAGAGTAAAAGGAGACGCATCGGCATCAAGAAGAAGACAATCTCTATCCCTCTCCGCCTAACACCTCCAGCCACTTCTACTTCTACCTTGGAGGGAGAAGGAGTTTGGTTTTTAGGCTGAGGCCCTTTGGCTCCCTTGTCGTTCGAGTCCGAATCAGATTAAATCAGCCAACCCCATATTTTAAATCTTGTTTTATAGCCGTTATAATTCACAGAGACAGATGCTCAACTTAATTGGAAGACTCGACTTTCTTTATGTTCATTTCTCTCTCTCTCTCTCTTCCTCTTCCTCTCGGTGTGTGTGTGTGTGTGTCTTTCCATCCATTCCTTCCTCCATTTTCTAGTAGCTGCTAAAACTTTTTCTTCTTCTCCATAAATTCTTGTCTAGTCTATTTCTAACCCTTCTTTATTCTTCCCCTTCTCATCTCAGCCTCTTCCAATAATTTACCTCTTCTTCCTTTCGTCTCACACTGTCTCAGCCACACACACGCACTCTCACTCTCTCTTTCAACTCATTGTTTTCACTCAAAATATTTTGATGTATTAAAATCCCAGTAGTAGATCAAGTTCAATTTTTTTGTGAACAATATTTTGATTTCCATATTTTACGAGAGGAGAATTTTTTTGCTCATCGGGTTAACAGAAAAAGAGTCTTTGAATTGCTTAGAATTATCTTTTGTGAGATCTTTTCTCAGAAACTCTTCTGCAATTATACAATTAGAAAACGGAGAGCTGCATTGATCAAATTAAAATTAATTTGAAAAACAAATGTTTGGTTTGACAGCCGTTACAGGATAGGGATAAAGGAAGATGAACAGGATGTCGGTTGTTACTTGAGGATAGTTAAGGATGTAATTTTAAAAAATTACTGAAATATTAGCTGTGTCCAACCAATTCATCTTGTTCTTTTCAATGGAAGACTCTCTATTCTCGACTGTGTGTGTGTGTCGAGGAAATTTGTGTTGGAAAGGAAGAGAGAGTCGTGTAAAGAAAGTGTTGATGTGTGTTAAAGAGAGAGAGAGAGATTCCGTGTCTTTGCCTTGTTCACTCCTTCCCTTCCTCCCTTGCCTCGATCATTGAGAGTGAAGACGGAGGAGGAGGAGAGAGGAAGAGGAGACAAAGACAAGGGAAGAGCGTCAGCAAGGAGATTAAACAGTCCAGATTTATGTGAAAAGACTTGCGAGGATTTTCACCAACTGCAAATGTCACCATTTCTCTCCCTCCCTCTCTCTCTCTCTCTGTAGGCCATGGGCCAACCGTATAAAATAGTCTATAGCATTTTTTGACATTGAGAAATTACTTTACCAAAAACCCACCCACCACACACACGCACACACTGGAAGAGAGATACTGGTATGTGTGTGTGTGTACATTTCCTATTGTCGACATATAGGAGGAAACCAAAAAGGGTTCATGCCTTGTGTCACACCAACCACCCAGAAAATATTTACATCCTCAACAACATTCCTCGTTCCATCATCCTCCATCACTTTCTCACTTCAAGGATTCGGAGGGAAGGCTCTGGTCATGTGTCATGTAGCAATCCCTGGAAAAAGAGTCACAGTAGCAGAGCAGTTTTTCGTCAGCTGTGAAGAATTTTTCAATGGAGTTTGAGTTTTGAATTAACAATTTTTTACAGATCATAATTTTGTGGGAAAGAATCGGCTTCACTAGAATTGTGAAATTTTGAAAGTATATTGTAGATTTCTTGGACATATTTTGTCAAGGTTGTTCAGAATGATTTTTTACAATAAAATTTAGCAGAGAAATTCGAAGCGTTTGAAAGAAAACCAGGGAAAAGACCGTAGAGAAAAAGTACAGCTCTTTTCTTACGTTATTTGGAATTTTGTTAAAATGTTCATCCATTAAGTTGTGATTTAGCCACCACTCAAAGTCTGCCATAAAATATGATAGTAATTACACAACGGACAGCCAAGCCTACATAAAACAGGGTGTAAAGTTATGCTGTGGTTGGTCAAAAAAGTTTAATCTTGGAAATGTGCTCGCGCAATCACAAAATAAAGGATGTACGTTTTGGTAATGACAATTGTAGAATAAATATTAGTTGAATTTGCTAATAATGACTGTGGGATGAGAATGAATGGGATTTTTAGGAATGGAAATATTTCCTCTCTCTCTCTCTCTCTCTCTCTTGCTTCATACTATGTACGAATGTATAGTTAGAGTGAAGATTGTTGGATTTGAGTTTAGTGCTTATGCATAAGATAGTTTAGTGGAGGAGGATGAGGGGTAATGAATGCCAGGGAGGGAGAGTAGAGGGAAAAGAAATATATTGAGCACTTTGGGGGGAAGCATGAGTAATAAATAATTAAAGGGGGTATGGTAGTAAATAAAAGTAGGAAGAAAAACAGGATAGGGAAGGGAGAGAGAGAGGAATGTGCTAAATGCGAAATAGGAGCACAACAAGATTCATGATAGACATAAGTCTTACCCTAGAATGGTCTCCTGTCATCATTAGCAAACGAGAAGGAGTGAGTGCAATAAAAATACTTTTTTTCCCTTTGTTCAGCCTTTTATTGGCTCTATTACGTACTTATTTATGCTCTCTGTACACAGAAACCCCACACAGCAAAAAGAGAGAGAGACAGTAATAACATACAGGGGAATAAGAACAAGATAAAATACCCATTCATTTCCATTGGATTCGGGGAGGAGAGGAAGATGCAATCCAGAAAATTATACAAATCCTCAACTTTGCCCCTGAATTTACCCTCCCTCACCTTTCCTGCCAATCTCCGACGGAGGAGAAACAAAAACAAAGTATAAATTTCGTTGACATGTGTACAAAACTGTTTTCTTTAGAAAATGCTCTCTAAAATTGTGGAACAATTAGATTGAGCGTCCTCAACAATGTATCACTAGTGAAGTCTTAATATTAATTTAATGGCTGTTGTGAAGGACAATCAAAAAGGATGAGAATGGACTAATATGACAAAAAGAGAGTCATGTGGTTTCTTTTCTAATTTATATAATAAATGCGATGTGGAGGGAAGGGAAGGAGGAAGGCGATTGGCTTGAGATCAAATGTGATGAAGGGGGAGAAGGACAATAATTCTTGAGCAGGGGAGGGGAAATAGAGTTGAAGAGAGAGAAAGAGAGAGAGAAATTCCTGGAGCCAATTTCCCAAAAAATCTCTCTCGGGTCGGAGGGAGAGGAGTGTAAATAGGGGCATTTTGGACCTTGCCAAGTCTCTTTAATTGAGTACATAACCTGGCGTGAAACATTATTTTTCATCTTTATGACTCTCTCCTGTATCGTTAAGGGGATTCACGGGGACAAGGAATGAGACTCCTTGATTGTCCTCTTGTCTCTTTTCTCTTTGTCATTTTCCCCCTCCCTTGTCCTGGTCGTCGTGATGACGGTTAGTGGTTGCCCTCTTCTTCTTCTTTCCTTCTCTTGCCAATGACGCCAGTGACAGGAGATTCATTCATCAACAATTTCACTGGTGAAATAATGGACGGTTTATAGCCTCTCTCTCATCTTCTCTCAATGGAAGGAACGTGAATTTTTTTGGTCGTGGAATTTTCTTTATATCGTTGTTAAATGAATGGAAAAATGTTCAAGACTAATTAAGTGTGTCGAGATTTTTATGTTTATGAAATACAAACATTGGAATTATTTAAATGTAATCCATTTTGTATTTAGACTATTAAATTAATATATTAAGTATGGCATGTGGCATACAAAAATGTGCTGACAACTTTCGTCATGTCAATTTTTTAAACTCATACAATAATAATTTTAGAGGGTGGTGGATTGACAGATCTTGAAATGACATTGTGATGATCAACTAAAATGAAATAAAATTATTAGTTTATAAACTTCCTTTGTTTACAGCAAGTTGAAATTTTTTTCAGTCTTTGACTAATGAAAAATGTACGCCGAAATATGTGTCATCATCTGGATTGTGGATGGGAATTCAAAACAAAAAGTGCAAATTGTATAAAAATCTGATTCAGCCAGAATTTTGATATTCGAGTTTCTTAGTGGGTCAGTGATCATTCAATAATTGAGAGTTTCAGGGAACAGAGTCAATTTTCTATTTGGATTTTTGGATAAAAGAGTTCAGTTACAGAATTTGAGGAGATTCGAGAATGATGAGAATCAAGTTTCTGGTTTTTGTGTTGGTCTCATTGGTGACTGTCAGTCAAGGGATCCCTTTAAGGGATGCAGCCGAATCTGACCTGACCCTTCAAAATTTTGAGTGAGTTAAAAATCTTGATTCTAATTTATTTTGTGATGATAAATATGTTGTGAAGTTAAAAAATTGTGTCACAAGTGCTATCGTTCTGTCAGTTTTTTTGGATAGGGAGTACTGAATTTTCCATGTTTTTTTGTAGAGACGCAAATATGGCAAAGATGAGACAGAAGAGAAAAGTTGTGGCAGTGGAAATCCCACCGGGTATCATTGACGCCGATCCAAGCACATTACTGGCTGCATTAAAATATTATCAATTGAGAGTAGCTTTTCTATAACTGTTTTAATGAAATTCAACTGTTTTATGGCGTTTTAGGTCCGGCTTCGGCTTCAGATCAGACCCTAGAAAAGGTCACGTCATCTCAGGCAATGCCCGCCAACGCCGGTAGTGAAACACCAGCTAAGACCAGTTCGAATTCGAATCCCTTGGTCTCTCTGATTAAACTTCCGGGTACCGATGTTGCCCCTACAAATGTGGCCCCTACAAATATGGCAGCGATTCCAGCGATTCCAACACTTACGAAATTTATATCCGTTTAACCTCTGGGTAATTCTTATTAATCTTACATTCACCCTCATTCCAATCATAAATTTTAAAATCGACACAATTCTGTTCAAACTGTAATCTCAAACGACGAATTTTTGAAAACTCTAAATCAATTTTCTAAGTCATGATAATTTGATTACTTACGTACCACTTTCAAAATTTTTTGTCAATAAATTGCCACCGAATGTCACATGAATATGTCCATTTCAAGTATTTACAAAAGGGAAAGTATTAAATATTTTGCATGCTGCTAATACTAAAGAAAATATTCTTGTAGAAAATACACCCACTTCAACATTGATTGCATAAATTATTTTATATTTTTATTGCGTTTTTTAATGCACATGAAGAAAAAAAATCATCACCAACTGACACACATTAACCAGAAAGTGATCATAAAAGAGAGAGAGACAAAAAGATGAGCCAGTCATCCTTGCCATTTACAATTGTCAATTACGATATTCAGTACACAGATTCCTATTCTACTTTAACCATCATCCCAGGCCCAATTTTTCTTTTCATTAGACCCTTGACAACTTTCCGAGTACTTTTGGGTGCATCAACAACTTTATCATTAGTACTCCTCCTGTACCGGGGAGCCTCCCTCACCACCGCTGGGGGTTGGTAAGTCTCCATACTAATTCGGATAGGGGCTGCAGTTGACTCGGCGTAGGCTGACCTCACTACTGGAACTTCTCGGACTGCCTCGTAACTTGACCTCACTGGAGCCTCTCTAACTGCGTCGTAGGATGACCTCACTGGAACTTCTCGGACTGCCTCGTAACTTGACCTCACTGGAGCCTCT
>WJFB01000566.1:0-55915 GCA_009870185.1 Pygmarrhopalites habei
AAACTCCTTTCCCCGCCATAGAGGGAGCTCAGATCGACAAATAGACGCCGGATTCCGATTCTCCATCATTTTGTACTCTAGGGAGTTTCAGGGGAAGATTTGATGACCATAGGTGTGTTCTAGACGGCCTAAGGGAGAAAGGTCCATTTTCCAGGAAATCCTCGCAAAATCGAGATTTAGTCTGAAAAAGTGAAAATTGGCCAACTTCAAAATTCAAAATCTCCAGAACCCCTGCGAGTTATGTGAATCTCCGAAACATGTGTCTACTAAAATTTCATGCTCTATCAGGAAAAAAATTCAAATTCACAAAAAGGTGTACTTAAATCTCTCCCTAGTAGACCCTTAAGGACCCTTATCTGGTGACCTTTGCCCCTTTGAAATTTCACAAACTAAATATGTGGAAAAAAATGGCCCGAAATGGGCTGTCTTTTGACACCAAACACAACTCTTTACGATCAAATCTCTAGAAATGAAAAAATATAAACTTATTAAGTGACTTTACGCCCACCCTGTAAGTAAATATACTACTCACCCCGACAAGAACAGTCGTTGAAACAAAATGTTATGCTCTGACTCTCTCTGATTGTGACGTTTGGAATGATTAATTTTGATCCGAGTAGTCCATAAAGAAAAGCAATCAAACTCTGTAACGTTCGCCTGTATCTAGTAGAGTAGGCAATGACTCTGATGTTTTGAAGTGGGTGGACTTCACTACCATGATTACTTGATCCATTATTAGTAGCCTCCGAGACTGAGGTAACATGTGATCCGAAGGATGAAGAATTAAATAGCGTCGACTGATAACCGTACCTAATAATTTTTCCTAATTGAAGTAGTTGTGATGCACCCAGTTGAGTTAATTGTCCAAGATTGCATTTTTTCGAAGTAGGAATCTATTACATTACAATCATATGACTTAAAATTTTCTATTCTTTTGTACCTTATATATAATAAAAACGAATTTAATGGAGACAAATTTCAAGTTCATATTTACCTTAGGAAAACTGTGAAATGGTCCAATGAACTGAACTGCAATAGTTCCAAATAGTAAATTTAATTAATTCTTAGTTGAAATCATGTTTCCTCTCATTTGTTTTAGCTTCATTTCTTCTACAACTTACAATAACGTCCTAGCTTTGTTAATACATCAGTTGTGAATCGAAAAAACTTTTGAAATTCATTCTGCAGATTACAAAAATAGAGATAATCTCAATTAAAAGTTCACAAAAATTTGTTTCATACTAATTTTTACACTAATATAATAAAACATACTATTATTTCCGGATTTTCCGACGAGCAATTGATCTGAAATATTACGAATCACAATAGTAAACATTATGGAATTTAAAACAAATTTTCCATTCGTAGTATGTATGACTTTATATTTACCCGTGACAGGTTGTGACTTCCTAAATGACTTAAAGGTCCTCGATCGCCATGGCCTACAGAGACAAAGCAAAGTAAAATGTATTTGTCATGTAAATGTTTCGCTAACACAAACAACAAAATATAAATCTCAATGTGATTACGTACGGAAAATTATGACTAGAGCATCCAATTTGTACTCTGGCACTTGTAAATCTAAAAGATAAAATTTACATTATAAATATTCAATATTCTTTGAATTGAAATTGACGTGAATTTTTGTGACCACTCACTCTCATCTTGAATACGAATCTCCTCAGGAGGATTGCATAGTCTGTTGACTGAAGAGTGGAGAAAAGAATGTCCCATGTCCATGTCATACAAGGGTTCAAATTTTGTCTTTTTCCATGAAGACTTGATCTCCGCAGATTTCTTGGGAACTTTCCATGTTGTTTCTTTGAATCCCTCAATCGATTCTTTTCCTCCATCACTGTCATCATAACTACGATGATTATTAACCTCCCATCGATAATTTTCAAGTGTCCACAAAAAACGATCCTTTGTTGTAGTATTACTTCGATTGAGGAACCAATAAAGACCTACAAAAATCCCAGAACAACAATCAAAATTTAATTACCCAATTAAAAAACTCATTGACAATATTTCTTGTAGAACCTTACCTAATGATGCTATTATGATCCATACCAAAAGGGTCACATAACATTGGACAGCTCTCGTTTTTCCAAATCCGAATCCGAGTGATATAAGCCACATTTTTTCAACAACAACGACAACAATCGTGACCTTTACAAGTCCTCATCTCGAATCTAATCGATGTCGTGATCCGTTAGAATCTCAAATTTTCTGAATAACTTCATCCTACCCTCTAAATCTCATCACACAATAAATACTTAAATAAATACTTTAACTAGTACTTTTATGTCAAAGCTAATTGTGACTCAATAAATCATCCTATCAAAAATATTAATTTGTGACTGTGTCTGACTGTGACAATATTGCAAATTGTGAATTAAATTGAAAGATGACAGGTCAAAAGGGGGATCAAAATACTCCTTTTGTTCAAGTTTAAAATAAAGAAAAAGTAACCACGATCTCAGAGGAAAGGAGAATTAGGAGAAAGTTGGCTGACACTCAAAAATAAATTGGAAAGATTTACTTTGACAGTCTCCCCACCTGACACCTCATATTATGAAAACTTGCCAAGAAGTCAAAATTTGGAATGAGAACAAAAGGAATGTTTGTTTCAGAATAAAAAATACTGTTTTGACAGGTCAAATTCGTTCAAATTTTGGTTCTTCGGATTTCAGTATGAAATCCCGAGGTTAGCTGCCAGCACAGTCTCCAAATTCTGCCAGTCGACTTTCTCCACTAAATTACACTTCGCCTTTCACAGTTTTAATTCGACAATTAACTTGAAACTGACTGTATGCTATTGTCGAAAAGTAAGTAATAATGATGATTGACATCTACTTGTCATTTAAAACTCAGTCCACTTAAAACTGATTATTCCATATTAAAATAGATTTTGGGAAAGCTTCCCAGAAACTTTCACCGCAACATTCATTTTCTCTTATGCTTAATGAAATATGAAGTCATGAGAACAATGTAAATAGACAAGTGGATTTTTGATATTGATGCAGATGACAGTTCAAATGAACAGTGGATGCTCAAAAAATTTGTTGAGAAAGCCCCAGTTGTATTAATTTTTATACTCATTGTCTTTATTTATTTTGCACTTGTATTTGCAAATTTGAGTTTTTTTTCTCTCTTGTTCTTAATCTTCACTCTGAAGAGTTACACACATAAATTCTTATAGTGTATTTTTATAAAAAGCTAATTAATATCCAAATATATTAAAAAAGGGAATGACTTCCCAAATTCAACAATTTAGACGACTATCACAGCAACCAGCTCACACTCAAGCCAGACATAAAAATATTTTGTTTGGGAAAGTAGAGAAAAAGATTTTACATTTCAATTTCACTCCTTCATATTTCGTTAACTATAAAACTAAATGCAAACTCGGTCACAAAATTGATTATAAAAAGAGAACTCTCTATTATATAAATAATTTACAGTCAAATAAACAAATTGAGTTACTGTCGGAGAGACCATGTATTCAATTCAATATTAGAATACAGTAATAAATTAATGTAATTAAATGTACTAAAAATAAGTCATCGGGTCAAAACAAAACAAAATATCACATCAAGCGTCAAACAACAACAACGACGACGACGATACCCTTTTACAATTAATTAGTGAAGAACACGAAAAACATTTTTCTTAATGAAAGCTCTCAAGTATTTTTCCTATTGTTGTTGTTGTTGAATTTGCGTCAAAAAATAAATAAATAATATATTACAATTCAAATACAGTTCAAAATTATAAAAACAAAATTGAGTGAGTGAAGGTTTCGTTAAAATAAAATATATTTTAAGTCGTCCCTATCCTTCCTTACAAACTAATTTTGATTGAAAACCGCAATTCTAGCATTACTGAAGGAACTGGAACAGCTCAATTAGAACGAGTCATGGATTGTCCACTTTTACCTTCAAACAATTTTGAAGGATGGTCGTACCATGACACGTTAAATATACTATTCGCAGTCAAAGAATGATTTGAGTATGTTCAATTTGAGGAATAGAGTATCTATCCCGAAATCCTTTCCCTTTACAACTAATTTGTACAATAAAACTTAACAATTATTAAATCTTAGCACTACTTGAAAGTCAGAGTGTCAAACATTTCCATCTTTAACTTTTTTTTGAGTCTTAAATTTCAATTGTACAGGTTTTTAGAATCAATTTCCAAAAAAGGTATACGTTAAAAGGCCATTTCATTTCTCTCTCTCTCTCTACTAACCTAATTATTGTCACTTGCGATTTTTATAGAAAAAAAGAAATTTAAAAAAAACAACTAAGCGTCCTTAAAATTAATTGATTTTTGAACATTATTTTTTCTCATTGAAAGACTTTACGTGAGAAGAATTTACTGTGGTTGAATAGTCTCAGTAACTTCTGACTTTTTGTAAACTTGACAAAAAGAGAGAAAATCATTTAAAGAAAAAACACTAATCACTAATCACTAATCATCCCTACCATTTTGTACAAAATAAATAAACAAATCCTATTTAAATTAAAATCCGACAAAATAAACTTGTACAAAATATACTCTGATTACATTCAAAAAAACTTTTTTGTCTTTTTCTTTGATTTACCACGGTCTCCAAACATTCTTGTCCAATGTTGAGGTGGAAGCTGACCTCAAAGAGGCGGATGAGGACACTTCGGATGATTGTGGAGAAGCGGGTGGAGTGTAAGGTCTGTAGTCACCCGAACAAACGGAACGTGGTGAAGATGAAGAAGACGGAGTAGGAGAAGAGGCGGGTGAGGAACGGGGCACAAAAGTTGATGATGGATTTGGAGTTGGTCTGGAGATTTGATTGAGAGCATGACCCAAATGCATCATGAGGCTTGACCCAACATGAACATCAACTTTGGTAGAAGCCAAAATCCGAGAAATTTCTTGGACACAAGTAGCGTAGCCAACCCGGAACTTTTCATCTTCCCCGGTGACGGAGTGAGAAGGAGAGGAAGGAGGAGATGACATCTTGGTCTGTTCAGTCAATTTGTGAAGGTACCTCACAGTCAGTTCAAGAATGTCAGCTTTCTCAAGTCGAGCCACATTTTCACCTTCGTTCTGGAGTCCAGCAACCAAAATGTCCTTCAATTCATCCAAACATCGGTTAATCCGGGCTCTCCTCTGTCTCTCCAAAAGAGGCTTTGTAATCTGTCAACAAAAATGATTCAAAAATTTAGTACACTATTCTCTCCATCTATGTCTGATCCCAACCACACATACAGTATTAATTAAATTAATTACCTTTCTGTACTGCATGGTTCTTGAGATTGGTTCAGCAGACTGCTGACCAAAGGCACGAGAAATATCCGTGAGTGGAGCCATTTTCTTGATTGATTTGAACGCTCAAAAAACTTTTTTTATTCCAAACTGGAAAAAACACTGTCAACAAATTTGTGATAACTTGTAAAGTTGAATACTTTGTGCGTGTCAGGGAATGAAGACACGTTGTAGTGGAGTTGAGATAAAATTCGAGTTGTGTTCTGGTTGAGAGTCAAGTTGGATGTGAGTTGGTTGAAGGTTGCACGAGGTCGTTTTATTCCCTCTCCCCGTCCACATGTACGTTCAATAGTGAGGGTCCCTTACACAGGCAAGGCAGAGAAGGGTCTGTGAGGGAGAGCAGTGTGGGGTGTCGTACGTTCGGCAGAAGGGCTGGCAACCGGCTTCCCTCGACACATGAATTCACACACATAAACACTCCATTGCAGCTACATGTAGACACACACTCCTCCCTTCAGCCGCACGGATAAAAAGTAACATATGTACACCGCATTCAGGGTAATTGGAAGCTGCTCCTTGTCTGCCTGTGTGTGTGTGTGTGTGGAGTTCAGAACATGTGCCAGGTGGTTGGAAAATAGGGAAAAAATCTTTTCTACCCGTGAGAAAGTTGGACTGATGCCGTTCTCGTAGAATTTTCATCGTCAAAACATGTACACGTATTACTTACCACACATCTTTTAACCAACTAGAAAAAGAGAGACTCGTCTCGTCATCATCTTCTTTTCTTTTCTTGGCTCTCCCTCCCTCCCTCCCTCCCTCCTTATATCATTTCTCCAGTCTCTCCTCTCCCTTATGTACTCCCTCCAATTTTGAACGAGACCCTTATGCACTCTCCCTGTCTAACATCCCACTAGTCTTTTTATTTTGATGGCTCAACTTCTCCCTCCACTGACTCTCTCTACACACACACACACACACTACACAGTTCTCTTGTACAGTTTGAGACCCATTTGTATCCCTACACAGTGTACTACACACACTCTTCTCTCTCTCTCTCTCGTTCAACTTGACCCATTGTAACCAATACATGGATATTGCAATGTAGTCGTCAACTCCTCACTCCAAATCCTCTTTTTTACACACACAAACACACACTCCAGATTAGCCGCTATTTGCTTCCTATCTTGTGTGTGTTTTCACTCTGCACACACTATCTTCCCCCCATTCGTGTGTGTATGTGAGGAACATGTCTGGACATGTCCATCGTCACTATTCAATATTCCCTCCTCTTTGTACACAAATGTGGAACAATTATTGAGCCAGTCAGGACCATTATCTGTTTTCTATTATTACATTACATTATTATAAACAGAGAGAGAGAGACTTTTGAGGGGAGGAAGACGATGAACCTTTCTTTCCCACACTACCCACACTACATAGAGTAGAGTAAGATGGAGAAGGGACAAGAGAGGAAAATGGACTTGATGCAAGGAGTCAGCCAACCCAACGCCCGGTACAAAAGGACCACAAAAGTCCCATTTCTCTATTTATTATACAATTGTGTGTAATTCATCATGAATACTATTCCGTTTTTACACACTTTTTCTCCTTCTCCTTCCACTTTTTACACATGATATCCTCCTTCCATAGTTCCGTCAACTGTTTTCTCATCATCTCCAATTCGACATCACAAGTTGAACAAATATTACCTGGACATGAAAAAATTATGTACCATTTTCGTTCTCATCGTCCCACAACACTGCCTTCTCCCTCAACTTCCATTACTCCCATTACTTCCTTTTCAACTGACCTCATCAATACAGGGAGAAGAAGAGGGGGCGGAGGAGGACAAACAAATTTTTGCGACATCCAATTCTTGACGTCACAGTTCCAATTTTATTGACGCCTTTTGACATCATTTTAAACCGTCAAAATTTCCTCTTCCTTGATTAATCCCACTTCCCTATTCAATTGTATTTTAACAAAAGATAAAATTCTCCAAATGTAATGGAAATTGTATCCAGGAGTCAGAGATTTGACTTTGATTCCCATCCCACACATCTCCTTATCCCTGCCCAGAGCATCACGAATGAAAAACTGTTTTTTCTCCTGCTCCAAAATATCTGTTTCCACATGCTAATGTCAATGTGTGTGTGTGTGGAATAAAAAATGAAACTGCCACTGGATTTGAAATTGTCGTGACTTGGGGTTATTATACTCCACACATGCACACACACACAGCTGGATCCCCTGTTTAGTTTTTTTGCACTGGATCCCATCAAAAGGATGATGAGGAGAAGAAGAGGAGGAGGATTTCAACCTGCTCAAACATTTACAGAGATGAGATGAGGATAGTGGGTCAAATTCAGTAGCCCTTTGGGATTTTTTTCCTTCTTTGTCACGCATTCCTGGGTTGCCTCTCACGAGCCGCGATTAAAATAATGCCTCAATCTTTCCCTCTCTCTCTCTCATAATATATTATGATGAAAAATATTTTAAATACAATTAGTCCTGTTCGTGTCCTGAACTCCTTGTTCCTTTCTCTCTGACTTCTGCTTGCATGTCACCCTCCTCAATGGGATCATCGTCAGATTGAGATTACCCATATTTTGGGTGAGGAGAATCATTCTGATTCCTAAAAGTAGGTTTATATTACAATATTTATTATGCAGTTTATTGTTGTTGGGGTGAGGGAGAGAGAGAGAACTTTAAAATTCCACAACACACACGCCTTCATTCTATTATTTTTGGGGGGATTCTCGTGACGGGTCTCATCAATCTGTTGTTGTTGTTGTTGTTGGTGGTGGTGGTGGTGTGTGTGTGTGACCATCTCAGGGTAGGAATGATCGTGAGGATGATGATTTTAAAATTCGAATGATTACACAAACTTTAAATATCGGGACAGGGGATTTTTGAAGCTGCTGCTGTTGCTGTTGTTGCCTCCCGGCTTGAATTTTACATTTGGATTGCACGGGAGAGGCTGAACTGTGGCCATGGCCATGACATGGCATCGCATGATTTATTTATGGGTCGATTGACTTGATCATCTCTTTTAGCTTCTGCTTTTCCCATCCTCCCCCCGGCCCTCTCTCTCTCTCTCTCTTCACTTGGCTACTGTTTTCAAATTTCCGAATAATTGTCATGTAAATTAAGAGCGAGAGAGAGAGAGAGAGAGGTGAGTGGCTGTGTGTGTGTCTAGACATTTCTTGGAGAGAGGAGGAAGATCATTTTGTAGGAATTAATGTGATGCGGGGGATACCACACATAATTTTACCTCATGATCTATTATAATGGCATTGAATTAAACCGTTGCTTCTGTTCTACACTCTCTCTCTCACTCTCTCCCTGGTGTGTGTGTGTCTGTTACAATTTTACCCAAGTGTGTGTGTGTTTCATTCCAACGACTTTTGATTGAGCTTGACGCTCCCACGGACAGACGGGATCATTATCATAAATAAGGATGAGTTGTGTAATGTTATCCTGGAGAAGCCATGTAAACACACACACACACACACACACACGTAGTGTATACGATATGATAATTACGATGATGACTTTATTTTGACTTGTGATTAAAGACTGTACTCTCTACTCTCTTATCCCCGTTTTACTTCTACTGAGGGTATCAAAAATTTTGAAGCCTTCCAGGGAACTCTGAAAAAAGGGATAAATTTTGAAGACTGACAAGAAAGAGAGAGAGAGAATTACGTTGTGTATTTTAATATTGAGGTCACACTCATTTAATTCATGTTCACCTGTTCATCATGTCCCAAAGTGAATTAAAAAGTCAGAATTTTTATTTAGAGTCAAGAAGTGAAAATTTTTTGTGTCCTCGTTTAAATTGTAACTCCATTAATTCATTGAAGGGATTCATGCAACGAATACATTTTTGACATCAAACGTTGAGTTTTTCTACAGCCCATATTTTAATTAGGGATAAATTAAACTCATTACAGTCTAATGTTGTCCATCTCTGTCTTGTACACGTTCACAAATTCACATAATTTACATTATCTTGATAAAATATGCATAAATTAAATGTTACTCATTACCATCAGTTTGTAATCTGACCACTAGCAATTCATCTTCCCAATCAAAAAGCCCGACAATGAAAGACGATGAGAATGTCGGAGGAGGAATATCCACTTTGATCATGATCCCCATATCGTAAAATTAGCTTTTGATTAAAAGAATTTTATCAACAATTTAATTAAATCCTCTTTCAAATGGGACGTACAAAAATCCATAATTTTGTGTACAAAATGAAGTTGGACAGCTGCCTCCTCCCGCATCCTTAATCCTTCATGAATTGAACTGGATGACCTCTGACAAACGATGGGACAAGAATTCCACCCACAGAATTCCAGTTCATACACACAACACAACGAAGAAAAATTCCAACTCTTTCCCTTCTCATTGTCCATAGACCATAGCCATTTCTTTGGCCAGTGAGAAGGATATTTTGAAACCCTTCTCAAACACACACAGGACACACACGCATTCCAAAGAAGATATGCAAATGCAGAGAGAGACTTATTTATGCAATAATAATAATAATGTTAACCCATTTCATGGCCCATTAGATATGACACTGTTGCAGACACACTGTCACCCTCCACAATAAACGACCAGTTTGGAATGCAAGGGAGAATCAATGACATCTCTCATGAGATGTGTCCAGGGTCAATCCCGAATCTCCCCCACACAACACACACACACCACACACACACATTTGTTTGGTAAATTTTTGCATGTTGTCCCATGTAAAATGATTTTCTTTTGAGTGAGGCTAATCCATAATTGTAAAATTCCCTTCAAATTTCCTTGCACTCCCGTCTAACAACAACAACAACAATGGCGTGGTGTCCAATGTCCACTTCCAAAATTTGACAATACTATAATACTATATGGACGGAGGGAGAGAGACAGTCTCACACGGAAACATTGAGGTGGGTTATGGTCACATTATTGTGTGTGCCTCTCTCTCTCTCTCTTCCCTCATCCCTTGACAGATAAGATACAAACAGGGATTAAGAAAAGGGACACACGTGGTACGAGAAGAGAGAGACTTAAATTTTGAGTTATGATGACTGTCTTTAATACTCCCTTATACTATATTACAGTCCTCTTCTTCCCCTCAGAACAGTCGCTGCGGATTGGAGGATGAAATAATAAGTTAGTTAGTGTGGCATTTAGTCCTCCACTTGTCAACCGTCGGCTTTTATCTGTGAAAAACATGGGAACTGGATAAATGCATTATGACAAACATTCAATATCTCCTCCTCCTCCTCTCCTCTTTCTTGGGTATTTCTCGTGTGCCGGAGAGAAGGACGGCCTCAACAATGTGACCATAATGACAACGGCCCGTTGGAGAGGAGGAGGAGGAAGAGCCAAGAAAATGTGGCTTTTACTCATACTTTTACATGGATCCTTCAGACGACACTAACAATTCAAAAATCCTCTCCTCGCGAAGGAAAGGACAAGAAAAGTTTCAAGAAAATGACGAGGAGGACAAGACACACAAAAGGGGAAAAAATGTTCATTTGGAAATGTAGAGTAAACACTTGACGTCCCACAAAACACAAAATACATGCCTCTCTCTCTCTCTCTCCCTGGAGGAGCGCGAACATGGAGCAAAAATGGATAGTCAAAGGGGCCCTTCAAGGGAGGAGGAGATATGAAGGAAGAATGTGAGGGAAGAATGGGAGGAATGCAAAGTGCTCTCCAAAGACGACGACAGAGGAGAAGAGAGAGAGACAGGGACACGGGACACAATCACACTGACAGCATAATGACGAGTTGGCAATGGGTCCACTATGTATGCGTGTGTGTGTGCGTGTGTGTGGAGATGCTAGCCCTTTTTGTCCTCTCCCCACTGCAGTCTGTTTTCCCAGGCACAAATCACACGGCCAGCCAGTCACAAAGGGGAAAATGACTATGCATACCTTAGCGATGTGTACTTACCTGTGTGTGTGTTGTGTGTGTGAGAGAGAGAGAGTGGCAACCCCTCGGCATCAGTCATCCATCAAGCCAAGATTAGTCCTTATCACTTCTCTTCTCGTCCTCTCTCTTTCTCTCTAAAGTTTATCTTGTGCCGGACGGACAAGACCTTCATCTTCAGGTAGAGAGAAAGAGAGAGAGGGTGAGCGTGTGTGTGACATAAAAATTAAAATGATTTTTAACAGAAATGTTTTCCACATTTTTTTAATTTTTTGACCACACACCAAAAAAAGTTCTATTTTTTCCTCTTCTCTTTTAAAAGTCCATTGACGCCCAGTTTCCCTTTGACAAAATGTGAGGAGGATTTACCCCCCAAAAAAAATTTTGATGGATTTTTCAAGTGCATCCATAAAATTGGGATGCAAATGAGTATTGATTTTTTTTGCAAACAAAAAATTGATTTAAAAAAAGGGGTTTAGTATTAGCGAGTGGATTTGATATTAATATGAAAACTTGAAATGTTTTTATGGACTTGCTCCTTAATCTTGTACACTGTCTTAAGTGTGTGTGTGTGTGTGTGTTAAGTAGCCTGAGAGAGAGAGAAGGAAAAGTGGATGGACAAGTGGAGCAGGTGAATGGATGATAAATTGGAAGATCAACTTGAAAGTTCATCATGATATCATTTTGTAGAGAGAGAAAGAGACACTCAACTTGCGTCATTTAGGCATCTATGCAAATTTTACTTGTGGATATTTTATACAAAAAAATTGTTTACTCCTCAACTACACAATGCAATTGGAAGACAGATTGAGAGAATACTGACCTGGGAATTAAGCCAGCCATGCAAACTGATCATGTCAAATTGCATGACAGTCACACATGACATGACATGGCATGATGACAAAATGCTTCAAAAATCCCCATCGCCACTCACAAAAATTGTATTTATTTTATTGGACTCTTTTAATGGGATTGTTGACTACCTTTGAATAATTCATTGGAATCATTTAGGATGCAATGAGAATTATTCAATCCTCCTCACCTCAAACACCATTTAAATCCTCTTGATTACTCCCCTCACTTTAGAAGGAGATTCTCTGATTAACGTCTTTCAGGTAGTCTTCTGACTACTCGTCATTATCTCAATCAAAGATGAGGAAACATGCAATCAAGAAAATCCAGGTAGGAATCTTTTGTTCCATCAACAATCAAAATTATTATTAATTACAGGAGGAGTAAATATGAGGCGACAGAGGAACCCTTCTCAAATTTTTTTGAAGCCCTCCAGTCCTCCAGTACAAAGTCTTGCCAACTACACACACACACACACACACAATAGAAGGAGCCTGAGAAAAATCTTCGTTTTTTTATGCTGAAAATTTTTCTCCTCACAGAATGGAACGAGAGACACGGAGTGAAGATACAAAAGTATGGAGGGAGATGAGAACGTCCATGTTTGAAGAAGGGTAATCAATTTCCCCTCTGGAATTTGTTTTGAATATGAATTTTTATTTTCAGTGGAGGAGAAGGATTGCAAGGCCGTCGTGGTTTTACTTTGAACGTGTCACCGTCCGACAATTTATTATCGTATTATTAGCTCCCTCCATTTTTTCTTCAGCCACAAAATCCTCCATTACTTTTAATACTTATTCACTGGACCAAGAATGTTTACGAGGCATTCCTTCCTCTTCGTCATCCACCAAACGAACTGGCCGTTGTGAATGGTCAGCATTCCCCCCCAGACACACAATTTATTCCCACCCGAGTCTCGTGTGTGTGAATACTTAATCGTGCCTTACAAAGAGACAGTCAAGCCGACAGATCGTCATCATTAAATCATAAAAATATCCTCAGCCACATCCACAGTCAACTTAATTATGTTTTAAAAAAGTTGTTTCAATTTTTAAAGAATCAATTCTGAAAAAATCCATTATGGTATCACACACACATACAACAAGAACGACTGAGAAAGAAAGACACATTAGTAGGAGAGACAATCAGAAAAAGGTTGGAAAATGGAGTGGATTTTTTAAAACTGCGATTAACTATGTAGAGAGAGAAGGAGGAGAATGTGAATGAAAAAAAGGGAGAAAAACAAGAACACGAGTGGCTCCGTTTTTGTCTCCTGATAAAGAGAGCGGAGGGGAGGGAGGGAGGGGAAGAGAATGCTATTTACATGATTATTTGCAATTTACAGTACACAGGTAGATAATTAGTCTCATGTTATCCCCACTCTGACGAACGTGTGTGTGTGTGTACTTTGTATAGTCCTGGCCACATAGACTGGAGGACAAAGAGGGAGGGAGGAGAATGAAAGCCTCCGCAGTTCGCACACCTGTTGAAAGTTTCTCACGCTCCGCCATATACCTTTCCTATACCCCTCATTCCGACCCTATAGTCCACATAGTGTCCCTACATAGTGTAAACACGTGCACGGACTTCCCTGTCTACGTGTGTCTGTTCTGTGTGTACTGTATGTACGGGTGTGTGTATGGATACGACGATGTGTATCTACGTGTAGAAAGGGCCATGGGAGTTTTTAAAGCTGCAACCCTCATGAATGGAAAACCTCCACAATCATCCCCAGTCTGCTCAAATACCTTTGCATCCATTACACACACACACACACACATATTTTGTATAGCACATCAACAGATTTAATCCCTTCACACAAAAGACCCCCTTTGGACACACAGTATCAAAACACACACACGAGAGAGAGAGAGTCACAAGTCACATTGTATTGAACAGACTGTGATGTTGTGAGGATGGATCAACTAATGACCCTTCTCTGTCATCAGTCAGTCTTCAAAATGTGTCACAATTTTAATTTTGAAAATTCTTCCAAATGGTCAGTATAGGAAGCGGAGTGACATTGTTTAGAGCGGGGCAAAGATTAATTTGAAATGAGAATGAACGTTTAATTCACGTGCATACTCCGGAAAATTCTGAATTCTGATTTGGAAAAGTGCAAACGGTGAAGAGGCTATGTAAATGAATCATTTTGGAATTACAACACAAATAATGTGTGTTATTTTAATAATGTTGCATGCTACATGGATGTAAAATCAATAAAAATATTTTAAATACCCTCTTCCCCCTCCCCTGATTATGTACACCCCATCAATTAAAGGTGTGTGCGTGTGTTTGCGGGAGTTGAGTAAATAGAAGTTGAACTTGATCTTGATTTTCATTTTGACTTGAATTTTTTCCTTACGGGGTTTACAAACTGGAGAATTTCACTCACTATGTACGTGTACGTGTATGTGATTGTGAGTGGTGTGAATTGATGTTAAGAGGGAAGACAAGAAGATGTGAGATTTGGAGAGAGGGAGATGGTAATAAAAAATTGGAAGCAGAGAGAGAGAGATGTGCGGAGAACTAATGAATAATGAATGTTCGTTCATTGGTGTTGATTGTGGTCCACTAAAAAGTCTGACTTTCTTGAATGCTGAATGATTGTGTGTGTGTTTGTGTGGCTGTGGAAGGAGGATTTTTTTACACTATCCCACGATAACTCTCGTTTCATTGAGGAATTTCTCTACTTCTTCGCAGTCCGGCTGTCCAAACTCTCTTGCCTCCTCCAATTTTTTATCTCATATTTTTTCTTCTGTCTCTCGTGTGCCTGGTTCCCTGTCCAAGAGCTCAGCTGTACATAATCATGATTCCACTAGGCCACATTCGCTACAATAGAAAAAAAGTTGAATTGAATCTCCGGGTATTTTAGTAGTCTTACTTCTTGACCACTTGTTACCCTCCCGGCATCATCTCCACCCGACTCCAAGTGTCAAAATTTTAAAAAGGAGGAGGAGGAGAGTAATCAAATTTTAATTAAATTTTAGTTTCAGCACAATCCGTCCCTCAGAGCGTTCAGCCTTGTCCCTGCATTTCGTAATGAAGAAGTTGAGAGAGTCTTTTCTAATTTTTTGAACAAGCTTTTCTCCTCCTCCTGTCTGTATATTTACACAATACGTGACATTGTTCGAGATTGATTGTACTTTTTTACATTAAAAAAATGAACGTCTCGGCATTTTAGTCCGGGTTCTCCGGTGGAACCATGGATAATTTGTATTCAAAATAGTTGTGGCATGTGCGGTCACAAAAAAATGAAAATCAACAGCCTCACTACACACACACACACGCTCTCTCTCCCCCTCTGTATGTGTTATTGTTGTCTCTGTGTAATCAAGTCATATTGCCCTACTTGACTGAGCCTCCATTGTCTCCAGTCTATAGTCAAAGGAGGATGATGAGGCAGTCTTTTTTGGGAGGAGGAGATCTATGGTAATACAAATTGCAGAGTTCACAATCTTCAAAAAAAACTGAGTCCTCCCTCACTTTTAAATATACAACACACACACACACAATCCTAATGTAATCATAGTGAAGAGAGTGAGGGAGGGAGAGAGGGAGGGGGAGATTTGTGTGTGTGCCTTTGGTCTCAAATTGCATCTTGGATGCTCCTATCTGCCAGGTGTTGTGCTCAAATTCCTCTTTCTGAATTGATTCACTTTTTCATCCTTCCACAACTCGGAGGCTCGGTGTGTGTGTGTGTGTGTGTTTAGCTGTGAGTCAAGGCTGAGGGTTTTCCCTCTACATTGTTTCGTTCGTAATAAGCTCTCTCTGTCTATGCCTCACACACACACACATTGCATTGTTAAAAAAAGAAGGGAAATTTTTTTTCAATTTTGTACTACAAGAATTTTCTTTATTTTGATGATCTCTCGTCTTCACGTTTAACTGTGTACACAAATTTTAGCTAAATTTTAAATCCCCTATAAAATCTTTTTACAATCTTTCAATGTTCTGCAATTTATTAATATTCTACAATTTTTGGAGAGGATTGACAAATTGATTTCAATATATTTCTAAGGAGATCTTTTTTCTGCGGTGCTTCTGTACAGAAAGACAAGTTGGTTGCGTGTAAACTTTTGTGTTTCACTTCTTGTAATGAATTTCCCTATTGAATGATGACTGTTTTTTGCAAGAATCTATTTAGTTTTGCTGGTTGGGTGGTGAAGTGGCTGCCCTGTGAGTTTTGCTAATGGGTAAAAATTTACACGGCATCCTGGTGATAGCCCTACATTAAGAGAGAGAGAGAGAGAGAGAGAGAATCTCCATGTATCAAGATTTATGTGTGTCCCTCCTCCTCCTCCTCATACATGCTGTGATGGTGGTGGTGTGTGTGTGTGTGTGATGTGGATTTAGAATATTTATCGAGTCGGTGAGCAGGGATCAAATTATGTAATGGCCTCAAGTTTTTAAGGGATACTTGACTGTGGAATTTGAACAAGTCTTCACCATTCCGCCTGCAATATGTTTTCTCCCCCTCCGAAAAATCTCCTCCACACACAAACAATCATCTGGAGAGATGAGGAGGAGGAGGGGACAGTGGAATTTTCAGTGGAACATTATGCTAATGTAGCATAAGCGAAGGATGAGTGATTCCTGTTATCTAAACCAACCTCCTTCACACAAACCCTACTGGCTATTTATTACATATTTATTACACACACACACACACACACACTGGAATATCCGGCTGGGAGAGAGGGGGGAGAGAGAAGCGTGTGCTCCTTGCTCTCAACCTGTAAAGATCACTTGGGATGCGCCTTCTAATTTGTATAAAGAAGAGGAGAATGAGGTACAAATGATCAATCGACCAAGATTCAGGATAAGAAGAGAGGAGGAAGAGGAGGAAGAAGAGTGGGCATATGGCAAACCAAAATATTTTAAACAACAAAAGAAATACCAAGTGAAAAGTCAAGAGTTTTGCATAACTGACACGGAGAACGGCTGCGACTCATTCCTTTACACATTTCATCTTTAAATTCCTTCTCTCCTTCAACCTTTCATGGAATTTAGTCTTCACATTTATGATTTTAAAAATTTGTTAAAAGAAAGACGAGAACCAGAGAATATTTCTATTGACTGTGGGAAAGTTGAACAGATGGACAAGTGCAAATATTAATCACCTTTGTATTGAGTTCGCTTCACTTTAATGAATTTCATTATGGATTGTGTGACATTTTTAAATCTATCAATTTTAAAATCAGTAGTTCATATTTTTAGCTGAGAATATCCAAATAATTTAGAACAACTCAAAGTCTATTTTTAAAGACGGGTATTGGGTATTTTAGAGACAGTGTGTGTGTGTGTGTGGAAAACCACGAGACGTTCAGGTATTTCCTTGAAGATTTGGAACAAAAGTACATCCAGTATTTCAATATTTTGTATACATTACATATTTACCCATTGTTGAATAAAAAGTTCCAATATTTTTTGTCTACATTTTGAATTTTGATATTTTTCTTCCACATCTCGGATTTCAAGGGACGACAAGACTCATCTGTGATCAACATCAACTCTTCCCTTTTCTCTCTCTCTCCAGACAACTTTTGTCCGGACTTGACTGTACGTGTACACTATGAGTGGTGTTAAGGGACACAATAAAATGACCTTCGGACATGACGGAAAAAATTGTGATGATTAAAATGATGACTTAAGAACGTTGAATTGAACCTGGACACAAAAAACGAGTCATTATATATAAGCACACGTGTATGCTAGTCTCTCCTCGAGTTTTTTCTGACTCGTCTCATCAAATTGAAGAAGTCAGCTGGGTTCTCTCCTCTCGCTTTGTGTGTACATGAATAATCCGGGGAGAAGAAAAAAGTTAACAAGTTCAAATAAAACAGTTCATATTCCAATTCCCATGGACTCCTTTCTACCGCACTTTGCCAAGGACAAAAAAATATCCTTCGTGGTCATAACAATGTAAACAACCATTGACAGGACAGCGTCACAAAAAATCGTGAAGCCTTCCAAAACACACACACTCATTCTCTCCAGTATATGTGTGTGTGTATTTGTGGATGATGATGATGGGGGGTGATTTGGTGATTATCATGAGCAACTCTATCTACTAAACTCTGGACATTGTTTATGACAGTCTCCTCCTCAGGGAAAGAGGGAAGGAGTAAAAAAAAATATGCTTTGGAGAAAATCCTTGTCTACTCATTTTTTACGATGTGTGTGTGCGTGTGTGTGAGTGTCTCTTCCAATAAAAGACAAGGAGGAAACTTAAAATTGGTCCTGCAATTCAAATTCCTCCATGAAGAATCAAAATAATCATCCTCACAAATGAACAAGAGACTCCCTTTCAAGGCCCAGTCAAAAAAGTATGACGACGAAGGGCCCAATACGGCAGTCAACCTTTTGTTCCTCTTTTGTACTAAAAGCTTAATTTTTTAGAGCCCAGCGTAGACAGAAGGGAGCATTGAGGGTGTAAAATAAATTCACATTCAAATCCGTCTTTTATTTAGAAGTTTCCTAAATCCTTCGGAGCTAAAGCACTGACTCAATTTGCGAATATGACAGAAAAGTGCGTAACACACGCACACACTATAGATACATGTATGTACGCGTGTGTGTTTGTTGCAAAATAAATTAAAATGGTAATTGGGTCCGCCTTTCCACGGCCAATATTCTCCATTCATTTTGTCTGGGATATTTTAATTATAAATAACATGATTTGAATCCAGAACCCAATGACCCAAGCCTAGACACACGTAGGTGAGGGAGGGGTGGAGGGAGATTAGCCACAGACGTCGTTAGACATGGAGAAGAAGAGAGGATATCATCTTCATTGTGGCTGATGATGATCGGACGACGCTAGACGTGCTTAAGACGTACGTATGTCGAGCGTCTCCTCAGCTGATCCGGAGAAGGCCGTGTCGTGTGTGTGTGTGTGAGGGTATTTATTAATAAAGGAGAGGGAGGGAAAGAGGGAGGGAGCAGGTGCTTGGAGTTGTGTGTGTGAGCGTGGGAAAAGTGTGTGAGTCGGAGTTCCACGAGAGTCTCGTGGCCGTGGCAAGACCGAGTCTTGCCTGCCATGCGGCCCCACAAAAAAAGAAAACACACATTTCCTCACTACCTACACTACACCCCCTATACCACACGATACTGCGTGTGTGTGGAGGGTATATCCGTTTTTTTCCTCCACTACACAAATGTCTACACACACTCGTTGTTATCCGAGCCCTTCTTACCCTTATAAGGGAGTACACAAACATTTTTACAGTATGTATAGCTCCACTACGGATAGTCCAAATAGCGATTAGCGACAGAAGCCTAACCTCCGCATGCCGCCACGCAACACACACACACACACCACCACCACTACCGACTATAGCCACGCTTAACCATGGGAACCGAATTTTTTTATCCCTCCAAAAAACTGAGCCCATTTAAATTACTTTGATAGTCTTTTCTCTTCCCAGATTTTTAACTAAATCTTTTTTTTCCTCTCGAATCTCTTCACACACTTTCCATTGTTAGAGCGGACGCGGGAAAATGGACTCTCTTTTATACGTCACGTCGTAAAAAGTGTGTAGTCAATTGTTGATTGAATAATTAGTCAGTGAAAAGTGTTTCTAAAAACACCTTTCTTGAGTGGCCACTTTTTTTCACGAGGGGTTCAATTTATTCAAATTTGGGATTACAAACATAAATCCACTAACAATCCGTTGCTCAATTAAGTTATAATTGTCATTCGCGTAAAAACGTGTAGAATTTGCAATGGAGAAAGAAGTTAGTTTTGAAAATACGGGAGAAAAGTGTCTTTTTTCAGTAGTGAGTATTTCCTTCCATTACATGATTAATTATTAACGAGGTCTGTTCTCAAATGTACAAAATGAATTGTCAATTTGTGAAATAATTTAGAAACTTGACTTTGTGAGGAAAGTAAGAGTGAAAACTCAATTTGAGTGGGGCATTGTTATCTGACGACGGGACAGAGTCGTACACGTCTTTTGACTACAATCCTCGAAATCTCACTAGGAGAGACAGTCAGTTACATAATAGTAATAAAAGTGAGGCTGGACTCGTGTGTGGCGTAAGCTGGGGGTTGCGTTTGTGGGAATTGGACAAAAATAGAAAAGAAAGAACACACACACTCTCCACTCTCTCCAGGAGAAAATGACAGTGGGACAATACAATGCAATGTGGATTATCATAGGCTTTCCCCCTCCGACAGTTTTGTGAGGACAAGGGTTAGAGATGGGATAGGTTGAATTTATAATGTGTGTGTGCGGCACATCTCATGGAGAGAGAGAGAGACGATGCCTCAGCATCCCTGGTGATCCTTGGGATCTGGAGGGTTCAACGAGAGCGTGTGTGTGGATGAAGAGAGCGAGAGAGAGAGGAGGAGGACAAAAAATAAGTAAGTAATCCTGGAGAAGAAGGAGAACCAAATGAATTTGAACACGTGCCTAGTGCCCTCAAGGGACCACCGGCATATCAGCTCCAGCATCACCTGAATCTCTCTCTTCCCCTCAAGAGAGAGAGACAAAAAAGGGAGAGGACTGGAGGAGATGGACCCTCATTTAAACATACCTTCACTTCATTTTCTCTCTCTCTGTATAGTGTAAGGGTGTGTGCCTTTAGTTAGCCTTTGCCTCCAAATTTTGTGGGAATGAATAACAGCAACACACTTCCAATGCGGAGATGGACTCGGATCCCAAAATGCTAATGATCTCTGAAGGGAAAGTATGAGTAGTTGAGTAGTCTACATTTTCTGAGGAAGATTCCCTTTGGCCCTTATTCTCTCTCTCCTCCCTTAAATTGTCCAGGTCGGATTCCTAGTTCCCAGTCTGTTTTCCCCCACTCTCTCTTCTTTAAATTACGGAATGGAGGAGAGAGTGAATAAATTATTGGGAGGGGGATAATTTATGAGAGATGTAATTATCATATCCTTCTCTCCACATCTTTAACAAGGCATCTTTCATCCGTATCCAAGATTGGAGGGAAAAGAAAGAGAAGACTGGAGGTGGAGGAAGTGAGCGGAGATTTTTATCAAAATCTCCATTTTGACCTGTGAAATGTGTATAATTTCCAAGTTTGTGAAATACATCCAGAGTTTATCAGATTTTCGTAAATAATAAATACTTTGAGAATTTCCAAGGAAGATTCATCGACTCAATGACAATATGGCTTGGATATGGATATGGCATGGAGAGCCCACAGGCCCTCAATTAAGGAGATTAGAAGTATTTTTTTGTTTACACTAATCCTTTAATTAATACAGTCTAATTTGAGAGTCAGCCTCCGTTTCATTTCCCCGTGCCGAAGGGAAGAATGCGCGAAAACGAAGGGAATCATGACTCACTGTTTGATTGAGGGAGAGTAGAATAATTGGTGGATGCAAGTTTATTAAATTAATGTCGTCCAAATTATGGGATCAGTGTAATACAGCTGGGAAGTGCACAGTAAAGCTCTTCTCATCAATCACAGTGTCAATGACTTGAGAATTACCATTAAATGATAATGATGATTTTCTCCCAAAGATGACTTTCAAATTCCCTTCCATTTTCATTACATATTTTATCCCCTCCCAAAGTACAGATCCAGTTCTCCGGAGGATTCTACCCGGGTCTTTCGTCCATCCATATTCTAGATAAAAAGGATCTCATATTCAGTGATTTTAGACACACACTACACGCACACACACACAAGGGAAGACTTTGATGTAATCAATACATCATCGTCACACGCTCCTGTCAAAATCTTCTCTATTTCTGAGTCGGACGAGGAAACTTTTTTTAAAAATAAGTCTGCCCACCATAATTAAGGGTTCTTAGCTCTATTTCCCCATTGCTGTCTCTCCTTGTTGCAGATAACGGGGAGGAATTCGGCTTTAGAGAGAAAGAGAAAAAAAGGGCTCATAAACACCCAACAATTGGCACCAATTTCCAAGAGAGATAGAGAGAGGAAAAAAATGTATCCGGCCGACACCACACGAAGGGCCCTCTTTCCCTTCTCCCTCTCCTTCGGTATACTTGGTCCTCCTCAAATTTTTCCCAAAGGTTACTTTTTTATGGGCCATTGGCACACACACAAGACATGAGAGGAGGGGGGGGGGGAACGCATGGTGGACACACGTACACCTCGGCCACTGCCACTGTACAGTAGACGAAAAAAATGAGGGAAAAAATGTGAAATTGGAGGCAATCCCGGAATGAGGAGAAGCAAACAACAAAAATATGAGGAAGAAAGGTCCAGTTCAAAAGTGCACTCCATTATAAAGAGAGAGAGAGAGATGGAGAGGGAGAAAAGTAAAACAAAAAGTCCATTGAGTTTGGTCGATGATTGAGATGGTCGGTGTGTATGTACGTGTGTGTAGGGACGTTAGATGAGGGTCGAGGAAGTATAATTTGGAGAGTTAATATTTCACCCCCCTCCCTCCCTTCCCTTTACCTACTTTGGCACACACAGGATTTACTACTGACTTTGGGTTCTCCCTTTCAGAGTGGATACAATGAGAGTAATAATATGTTTTAACTCGGAAACAAGACACACACTTGCATCTACAGAGGGAGAGAGAGAGTAACTAAAAACCTTGTGCTCTGGTCTGTGTCATGTCCTGAGATTATCCCTTCTCCCTTCCCTACCAAGTGGAGGAGTAGAGAAGAGAAATTCTAGTGGTTATTACTTCATTTCCTATTTTCAACATCTCTCAAAATTCTTCTTCTCCAGACATTCCATGTAGGTCAAAAGCCAAACCAAAGGGAGTAGGAAAAAACGAGAGAAGAAGCTCGAATAGAACTCCCTTCCCCATCAAAAAATATGGAGCCGTCGTTGGCGATCTCCAAAAATACGGACAGGGGAGGACCACGTGGGAGATGAGAGTCGTAAATTCATATGTGTATCAATTGTATCCTACACACACACTCTCTCTCTTCAGACAGAGAGAAAGAGAGAGGAGGGAGTCTCATGGGATTTCTATTCCCCGCCTGGTCCTAATTAAGGAAACTGATCCTAGAGTCATCATACACTTTCCAAAGAGAGGGAAAAAACGGGGAGAGAGAAAGAGAGAAAAAAAATGTCAAGGGGTCCTAGAATCTAACAAACTTTTTGGCCTTAATGACTCTGCCCAACCAACACTTGCACTCCACACACACACACACACACAACACGCACACACAGATCTAAAGTTTGGAGTGTGTAATGTCCACATTCTTTTAAAAATAGAGAAGAGAAAGGATGCTGGGAGCACTGGCATCCATCTATGACTTGTCCTTTGACTAGTCAAGGGATCACATTTCATCATCATTTTTCTGTTCGCCCCCTCCCTTCACCACAACCACAATCTTTCTCTCTCTCTCTAAATCTTCATATCCAAGGGATAGTCTCTCATGGTTAAAGTGTGACTCTGATTTTTTGAGATGCTAATGACTAATATTTCTCTCTCTCTCTCTCTCTCGTACACAACATGTCAACCCGAGTCTCACATGGCCTCTCTCTCCATTTTGAGGGTTATCATGATGACATGGACGTGGGAGGGTGTAATTTCTTTCGATTATGTACACACAAATACACACTACACGCACAGTTTTTATTTCTCTCCCCGAAAATATCCGGATTCAAATGAGCATGGGATTCTCCCTGTGTGTGTAGTACACACATAGATTGTGTAATTGAACACACGTACATAATTGTGTGTGTGTAGAGGAGGGTGATTACTACAGAGAGAGTTTGTGAAGGAGCTCAAATTTTTTCCGCAAGAAAGACTTTGACTATTAGCTGGATTACAAGTGAGGGTTTGTGTTAACTACTCTCCTCTTCTGGAATTAAAGTCCTCAACTTCTGACACACACACACACTGCATTCAAAATGGGTTGACTTCAAATTGTCCTGATATTCACAGATTTTCGGTGGAACAATTTCAATTTCAAGATCTAGAGCAAATCATCAAGAAGATTTTTCACTTTTCTCTCTCTAATCCTTTCCATTAAAGGAGAGCCTTTGTGTGTGTGGATGGCGCTTTATCTGTTCTACGGTGTGTGTGTGCGTGTGTGTGTGTGGGGATGAGATGAATGATAGAAAAGGGATGATGAAGTGGAACCACATGTAAAAATTTTCGGCGGCGATGCAGTGCAAATGGATCAACAAATATTTTAAATAGAACCAAGTGCAGTTCTCTCTCTCTCTCTCTGTGTCTGGGAGGACATGAGTGGAAGTGCATTACGTGTGTGTACATTAAATGTGATGTAATTGAAGCTGAGACTGCAAATGGAAGTCATAACCTCAGTCACACACACACAATGAGAGTAAGAGAGAGAGAGAAAGTGAGAGGTCCCTCGGCTTTTCGGGTACACACATATGACACAGACAGAGAGTGTTAATGGCTCATTCCTCCCAGTGAAGGGAGTGACAAGGAGGGGGAGGATTTCTCTCATGCAAAGACACTCAACTCCAGTCTGGAGACAGGGAAAATAAATAGAAGAAGGGGAGGGGGTAGATGAGCATAATTAATGGATTTCCAGGAGAAGAGGGTTTGCGGATGATTTCTTCCCAACCTCCAATCATATAATTTTTCTTTTTTCCACACACACACACACACTCACACATAGGGTCACATATGCAAGCAATCCATCAGCTCAAAATTAATGTACACAAAAGTCAAGGGAGGGAGAGACGTTATGTATCGATTAAACAATTCTGTAGTCATTATGTTGCGAGGGGAATCCTTAAACATCTTGAACCATCCTTTTTACATGGCGACACACACACATAAATATTTACACTCAACATGAACGTACGGATCGGAGTGACTTGTTTTTAAAGAAACCTTCCCGAAACATTTTAATTGCAAAAGAATAATTTAAATTTTTTAATATATTATGGAAATAAATGGAGGTGAAAATCAATTTTCAAAATTATTCACTTCCCTCCTCCTCCAAGCCATTAGTGTAATGAGTCAAAAATTTTCACTCAGAAACCTTTTAAGCTAATCCTCGTCCACTCTCCCCTCCTCTCTCCACATCCACACATCATAATTCCAGAGAGAAGAATCCCGGGTTTCGATCCATATTTTCTGTCCTACAAAAAATAGTACACATTTCAAAGTAATCGTTCATAATTTGATTGTTATCAAAGGGTTCATTTTCAATCCATTTCCATCCAACCCTTTCTCCATTGTTGATTTGCTTCCAAAATCACGGACAAAATTACGAGGAGCGTCCATAAAATTAGTTCCAATATTGTCTGACGATAACAGTAAGTGGAATACAATATGAATATTAAAGGACAATGGTCACTTGACCTTCCAAATGTTGACATTAGCATAGAGATGAAGGGGCGGAGAGACAAATTCATGAAAAAATCACATTTTTGTCCATCAAATAAAGTCAAATTATATTCCACTCATCCGAATCGGAGTCACAATTCACCGTGAAGACTCTTCTACAAACCGGACAAGAGAATCTCTCAAGCCGTGGGGTCAAAAGCTTCAAATCGTCCAGAACCCGGGAGTCTCCTCCATAAGTTTTTAGGGGGAGTGGACGTTGCACTCTATGTAGAAACGAGAGTGGATGTGATTGTCCAGAGATCGGACACACGGCCGAGGGATGATGGAGATAAACAGATTCTTCCTAATCTCTCCGCTCGGTTGGTCATGTGGCTGGAGATCCCGGACTTTTGGCTGGAAGGGCTCAATATTTAATGTAGAGACAGAGAGGGGAACATTTGTGTGTGTGTGGCGGTGCTTGATTTGATTGTGTGTAAATTGTACACACATTGATCTATGTAGCGAGAAGAGGAGGAGGGTGCGTGCGTGTGGTGTGGTTGATGCATTCGAGGGTGGTGTGTGTGTGTGGGTTGTCATTGGGATATTTTATGTCGACGAGGGATTTGAATTGCTTGTACACTCTTCCACCTCTCCAACAGACTGTCCTCCTCCTCTTCTCCTTGATTGAATAACCCCGACTACATGCACTCCACTTGTTCTCCCTCCGCACACACAGACACGCACCCTCAAAAATACATAAAATCCACACACGCAATGGGCTCATCCAGCTATTTTTGAAAAATGGATCATAGGACACTTAGTCCTCCACACACACACACCATGCAAAGTGGGGATAAAAATTTATTATCTGGGCGGCTCTCTCTCTCTCTCACACACACACAGACGCACACAATTAAATATGGAGAGATAGACAAAAATAAATAAATTGTAAGGATGCATGATCACACATTCAAATTTTCCATGGCCAAGAGCAAGAGAGAGAATATTTTACAAGTTTACCCTCAATCGAACAAATTTAGGCTAATTTAATTCTGTTCTGATTCCTCGTTTTTCTAGCACACACACACACACCTTCCAGTCTTGTGTGGGGAAGAGAGAGAGAGGTGTGTGTGTGGTCAGGCGTTTCCAGAATTACTTAGCGGTTTCTCTCAGTCAAGGGAGAAAACGTCAATGAAGAAAAATAAGAGAGAGGGAGAGAGCGTGTGTCTAATTTAATGATACTGATGATATGATGTGACTGGCCGAGATATGGCAGTTCTCTCTCTCTCTTTGTGCGTGTGTGTGGAGGGAGAGGGAGAGAATGAGTAATTATTTAGCAGACGGTTTTTCTGGAGAAAAGTTTGAACAAAATGTACATTAATATTTAGGACGAGGGAGTCTCTCTCTCTCTCTCAATCCACCTCAGCTTCCAACAAACGAGATTTCTCCAACGTTTTTCACCTTATTTTCCCAATCTTTGATTTATGGAAAAGTGTCAGAGGAGAAGAGAGAGAGAGAGAGTCAATTTTTTATGCGTGTGGTCCTGGTTCTGATCCTTCGTCCTCATTTTTTTTCGAGGATATTTCTCCCGGGATCTGAAAATCGGACTATTTAATCCTCATTTGTGTGTACACTGTACAGTCAATCAGTATTGATTGTGTTCCAAGGGTTGCCAAGTTATTAGTATCCCAAGTAGGACTTGAAGGGTCTGGTCTTGTATCCGTTCACTCTACTTACACGAGGTCAATACAACTTTACAAATATGATTATGTTATTAAATATTTAAAATGGATCAACAAAAGTTGAGACCTGCAGAAACACACACTCAGAATGGAAGGCTAATCCATTTATTTTTACAAATATTTAGAGTTCATTGTCATCAAAATTATGAAATTTGATTCGACAAAATTTTGGAAATATTCTTTTCTATGAAATCTCTCTCGGTTAATCTGGAAATCTCTTCTTCTTTTCCTTCTTGGACTTCCGTTCAGGGGAGAATGAAAGAAATTACTCCTGTAAAGTAATGTGTGTGGACAAAAGGAGCAAAATAGCTTACTTCCTCTTTTGTCAAGTGAGCAGTTTTGAGCAGTGAGTGACTGTTCATCCACAAATTGAATTGGGGAATCCGGGACTTCCGAAAAATTTTCAATTGTCTGTGTCCACACTGGTGTTTCCATGAGTGTGGAGGATTTTATCATTTATCATTTATCCCACTCCTTCCCAGTACAATGTAGATAGGGGGAGGAGGAGAAAATCTGTTAAATGTTCTCTCCACGGACTGTTGACTAGGATCAGGAAAGAGAAGCTGAAGCATCATGTCCTTTGATTGTGTTTCGAGGGACAAAATTTCCTCCGTTACATTGTATCCTTGTGTGAGTGAGTGTGTGTGTGTGTGTGAAGGAGGAGGAGGACAAAAGTATCCAATTCTAAAGTGATTTCAACTCAATTGAATTAGGAGGCACTCAAAAGATTCCCTCTCTTCAAAAACTTTTTCCTTGTTGCTACAATTCTATTTGAAAGATGAAGAAGACTCTTCCCCTGCCTCGCCTTACTTCGCCTTGCCCTGACCGAATCCGTCATTGTGCGGACTGTGTATGTAAATTACGGTCAAAAATTGATAATTGTGAACCATCCATTATTACCCAGGACAGAATAGAACAATTCATCCCGTACAATGTTCAAACATTACGAGTGAGTGTGTATGTGTGTGTGGATTTTGGTGGCGGGTTTTCAGGTTTCTTCTCTCAAAATTTCCCTTGTCATTGTCATAATTTTCATTTTATTGTATTATCCGGTGTCCCACACAATTCTTCTGCAGGATCAAACCTGCGTTTCCTTTTCCTATCCTACATTATGACTCCTGACTCCTGCCTTTGGAATAATAAGATTCTTGTCAAAGGTCTCTTATTTTTCCTTCCGGTCCTTCTCCTTCTCTCTCTCCACCTCCCCCTCCCGATCCTTGGAAATAGAAAGGGAGAGGGGGGGGGGACTTGAATGGACGAGTGGCCGAGTGATCGGTCCAACCTCCTGGGACTTCCGCCACCATGACAGTCACCGCCCAGGTCAAAGTCGATTGAAAATTCTATTTCTTTTTCAAAAGGTGGTTTCCCTCAATAGCCTCAATCCTCTTCTTCTCCATCCCCCCACATACAACACACACACACACACGCACATACACACTGAGAAGCCAATATCTTTAAAGGCCTGACCCAAGTCTGACCATTATTGTTACACTGGCTACCCATTATTATTACTATTACCCCCAGCACAATATTCTCTCCTTTTTCTCATATTATTTGTGTGTGCTTTCAATTGAGTTTCTCAAAAAAAACACCCGCCTGCTCTCTAGCCCGCCCGCCTCCCTCACAAAAAGGAGAGAGAGAGAGACTCATTTACATTTATAGTCTGTAGGGCTTTTCTCTGGCCTCCCAGTCCCTTCCAATTCTACAATGGACGTACATACGCCATAGATTGGAGACTTGGGCTGGTCCTTTACTGGTGGCTCGTTCAAAGATGATTGTTGCGTGTGTGTGTGTGTGTGTGTGTGTACAGTGTTCTCATTCTGCTGTAGGTTGTCGAGATTGTAGGCTTTGTGGAGGTGAGTCATAGATTTTTCCTTAGAGAGGACAAAGCCCTTGGAAAGGAGCAGTTAAGTATTACACACAATAGTCCAGGGCAGTATAACAATTTCCCAAGTTTCTTTTCTCTACAATTTTGAATCCCCTCCATTCACACACACACGTATGTATACCTCCTTCATGAAACCGTGTGTGTGTACCTGTACTAAAAGTTTAAATGTATTATTACAATTTAGAGAGAGAGGATGTTAGGCGCTTATAGGTTCTATTACATTGTAAAATTATAAATTGGACAGACACACACACGCACACACATTACACTACACGTAGGTTTGAACTGGGCAGAGCAAAAGCCCATTACTCTCTCCCTCTCTTCCACACACACACGTACACACACGTATTAGATACATAAGAGTGTGTGTCTGGACTTGGCCCTCATATTCTCATTACTTGACACATTATGAAGGGCCTTTGTGGGACGGGGAAATCTTCGTCACTCCACTTTACACGCCTTGTGTCCTCCTCCTCTTCTCTCTCTGTGATTATTCAAAAGTTTCAGCTCATGCCATGACTCTCGTACATAACACACACACATATAGAGAGAAAGAGAGAAGTGAGGTTCAATTTGGAAATGTTTTCCAGAACATCATCACACAAGAAGAAGAAGACACAAGACAAGGGGAGTGTAGAGGTTAAGGCAGGGGCCTGGCCCTTCCCTCCTGACTTCACTATGAGATAATGGAGAGGGAATCCATCTCTCCTCATCTCCTCTCGTATTGTGTAACAATGGCAAAAGTTTGAAAAATCATCCCCTCACGTGTAATAACAGCCACCATGTATTTTTAAATACAGGGAGAGGGGGACTGAGAAGGGCTAAGGTTACAAACTACCGATTACCTTGTTAAATGAATGTGTGGTTCGAGAACCCAATGGACTAACAGACAGACACACACACACAACAATGAACCTCGTCCCCATCCTCCATCACTTTTTTTTGTTCTTCTAAGGATGAGCCAAAGGTTGTGCCTGACTCTTTGTGTGTGTGTGTGTGCGTGTGGGAGTCAAAACCCTTGTTGTGGCCCACTTGGTCACAAGTCCATTCAATTTCCACACTTTATTATATTTATTATTAGAGAGAGAGAGAGAAGAGGAGGAGGGAAATTCCTCGAGTTTCCACTCTTGTCCTCCACAACCTGATAACTAACGACCCAGGAATCCGCGAAATGGGATTCAATCCCTGTCAATCTTGTAGCTTCTTTGTATCGTGTGTCCAGACAAATGGCAGAGTGACACACACAAAAGAAAATAAATGGAAGAGCTGACTGGTCTGTGCCCTCAGAGAGTCCAAGTGTCAGGGAAATAAGATCAAAACTTGAGTGGGATGGGAAGGGACAGAAATCATCCCTCAAATTGATATCGTTGGGACAAATCTGGAGATGTCATATCAAAGTCTCCAGGAAGAATGACAAATGATGAGAATTTTTAGAAGAATTTGGAAAAAGTTCATTTAGGAGGAAAGTAGGAAGACATGGTATTTTTAAAAAATATTTTTTTGTAAATTTTTGCCCTTTTTTGGTGGTTACACAAAGATGAAAATCTTCCTCTTTGACGAAGGATCATAAAATTTTTGGACAAATCCTGGTGAAAATGAAGGTTGACTTGATATTTAGTAGATGGTAAATGGGGAACATGGTAAATATTGACTGTGCGGCATCACTCCCCGTAAAAGATCCTCCTCATAAAGAACATTTGCACTGGAGGCTGACTGGAGTGTACACGAGACAAACAATCAAAAATATGACAAAAGAAAATGTTCTCCTCTTCTCCTTCCAAACGAAAAGCAAACAGATTTTCAAAAAAGAGGGAAATCTATTCTTCAAGTTTTTGAACGGAGAAATTTATTTACTTTTTCCAAAAATCAAGAGTCAAGTCTCTCCCTCCAAATTTTGTTAATGTCCATCTTGTAAAATGAATTTTGTTTTTGTAGAGTGTGTTGAAAGGCTGAGAGGACAATCAACAAACAGCAAACAGGGTCACCTATTCTCCAGTTTTTAGTCAGAAAAATACATTTTCAAAAAGTTCCAAGGACACTCCACAAATACAATTACCTTTCGATTGTAGTCCAAAAATTTAAAACATGATACGATCATCCAAAACTACACGACAGTACAAACCTCTTTACAATTCGAAGAGGAACAACAAAAATGAAAATGAATTTTCCAAAACACGATCCACATTTTCCCATTCCACAGCAATCTTAAATTAATTGTCCATCAATGTCCAGTAAATCAAGGAAATCCCTTTGGCCTTTTGAAGGAGCCACTTTTTAAAAATAAATGCTACTAAATATTGTCATCTTAAATTAAAGTTGATGGGACAGAACCCCGTCAAAATCCTCCATTGCATTGTTGTGCACCCGATATTATTACGTAATAATGTTAATACCTGGCCCCTCAACCAAGGCACACACACACACGTACACACATAAATAAGTTTTGTGTATCCTAATTGTGAATCAAAGATATAATATTTCACAACAAGTTGGTTATGTGGCCAAACTGTGACCGTAGTTAAAGCCCCGTCATCATCACTCACATCATATTTCTACAGAGAAGAGGGTCTCTCTCTCTCTCTAGTGTGTGTATGTGTTGAGAATTGTTGAGGACGGAGGGAGATAAAGAATGGAAAATCGTCTTGGATTTCGAGCATTGTTGTTGTGTGTGTGTTGTGTGAGCCCATTTAGCCGTGCAAGCACGGCTCATTATATTCTTGTTATTATTACCAGCCCATAAACTGAACTGAAATTACATTAAAGTCCCTCTTTCTCTCCCCCTCCCCCCTCATTGTTGTTGTTGCTGAGTGGAGAGAAGGAAAAGGGAAGAGAGTAGAGGAGAGCAATCCTTTTGTAAAAAAAGGACCACATAAAGCCAGAAAATTTTTGGCCAGTTTGTAACGAGGATATTATATGGGTTTTACCTGGACAACAGTCAGGAGAGTGGAGTACATTGTAGTGTACGGGTGAGTTAGACACGTTGTTTAGTGGTACATTTATGAATTTACTCGGTTATCTCGACTCAATAGACCCAAGCTATTTTCCCTGGATTTCTCCATGTACACACAAAGTTCCTTTTGCAATCCTCCTCCCTCACTCCGCATGGAATGGAGAAGCGGAAAAATTACACCGAGACCTTCCTCAAATGTGTCCAAAATGTCCCGCTCCATCCATAAGAACCTCTTTCCCTCCTCCTCCATAGTCAAAGGTAGATAATCAGCCCGACGAGACGAGAGCATTACTTTCATTGTGTTGAACACACGTTTTCAAGGCGAAGGAGCTAGAGCCAATTGTTGTAATTCCCATTGTTAAGCCTCTCTCACAAGTACACTCCGTGTGTACTTACTGCAGTGTGTGTCGTGGTTTAAAGATGAGACTCTTGTGTATATTTCCCAAGTTTTTCCCAAATCTTTCTCAAAGAAAGAGAGAGGACAACCAACAACAACGTCAATATTAGTACACACTTACATGCATACTCTTGCTCTCTTTCGGTGTGTGTGTGTGTGTGGATGTGTAAGGAAAACTTGTGTTCAGAATAATTATCCAGGATTCTTCGTCAAGTTTGTGTGACCCAAGCGCTGAGCTAATGTCTTGTGTCAAAGGATCCGAGGTGACGAAAAAATCCTCCTCCCCTCCTAACCTTCATCTCTAAATTAATTGTGTCAATATTTTAACATGATTTTTGGGATTAGACACTATTTCTCTGAACGAATGTCAATGACTCTCATCATTTAATTTATAATCGGCAGGGATAATTAATATTCATAGAAATGCACAAAATGAATGTCGATTAGAAAGAGAATGGAAAAAAATTTTGATTGTTATTGATGTGGCTAATCCGGGTTTTAGGATTCTCGTGTAAATGCGTAGGTGGATTGAGCAAGACTGTCGAATGGAGGGATTTTAGCCTGGAAAATAAAGAAACGATAATATTGTAAGGCTGGACTGGAGGGTTTCCTTTCTTTCTCTCCTTTTTTAAAAGTATCAACTTGCCCAGTGTAAAGTGTGGGTTGAAATAGGGTAAATTTCTTCCACAACATCAATCTCCTCTTACCCAAGAGTTACACACACACACACATACAATAACAAGTCTTCAACAATCATCATTAGAGGGGTAAGGTGTGGGGGAGGAGGAGGTTTAATCTATTTCCTGCCCAATCCTCCCTTCTCTCTCCTTCTCTTTCTCTTTTGTGTGTCAGGTTTATTATTGTTGCACTTTACGGAATTGCCTTGTTTGTGAATCGTGAATCCCATCTTATTTTTTTGAGAATATTGGAAATTGGAGGGGGAGATGATGACGTGGTGGCAGGAATAAAAAATGGAACGTTGATCCTTATCTACATTTTATGTTACACATGTCCAACTGCATTTTCAGAGCCTGAAATTTGAGAAGGAGGGAGGCTGCTAGTTTGGAAATGGATAATGGAAGGAAGATGAATTGAAATCCACCGAAATAATCATTCTATTAAATATGTTTTGCTTTACATTCGCTTTGGAAATTAGGAATGAATTCTTGGAAAATAATTGACAAGTTTTAATAATGGATTCACTCCAGTATTTTTAAAAAAAGAAGATTGGCAGAGAACAGAATACAAATGGAAAAACTTTGTGTACAAATTAAACGATTAATTCCAATCAATTATTCCATTCACTCCTTGGATCTCTCACGATCACTCCGTCATTTTTTTAAATTATAAAAAATGATGGAATTCATTTCGTGTTATTAAACATCTGGCATCTTGTAACATTTTCTGCTGGTCATCAATGAATTTGGTGAGAGAGAATTCAAAGATGAAAATCCAGTTTTTTCCCCGACCGGAGAAGTTCTACTCCATTTAATGGAGTGGAGTATGAGGGATGATTCCCTCCTGTGGATTTTTAACAATGGAAATTTGTATTTTACAACCTTGTCTATACTTTTCCCATCTCACTTAAATGCCTTGTTCAGCAATTCGGATGTGTGGATTGCGAAAAGTGTGCAAATTATTGTATGTGAGCATTGCTCTGGTATGAGAATAGAGATTTTCAAAAATATATGAATTCCATGAAATGAAGGTACAAATTTTCAAAAATTAAGTTTGATTAACTCTCCCATGTGAAGGAGGTTTTTTCTTTTTTAATTTTTCATAAATATCGTTGAAAAAGGATTCGTACAAAAATAATGACAATTCAATTTGCATTGATTTGGTCTCAACTGACATTCATCAGTCAGTTTTAATCTCAGTAGCTTATCATCTATTAATCTCAATTTGTCACAACGAAATTTGAGTGTGAGTGTGTTTGTGTGGATTGTGTTACAAAGTTTGTCAAAGTCTTTTGATTAATAATTATATAGGCAGAGATAATAAATTAATAAATAGAGAAAATGATTTTAAAAATTGTCTATCGTTATTTGAATTTGATTGAAACTCAAAAAATTGTCAAAATAATTCCAAAATGATAGCTTAAACAAAAATGATTAACTTGGACAAAGTGTCTGCCACTCACTACAATTAAATTGTATATTGTAAATACCTACAACTATTATCACAGCTCTTCCTCAATCTTAAACACATTTAAAACTGTATATTTATGTACAGTATAAGCGACAACTTTTGTTTTTTTATAATAAAAAAACTTGAGCTTGTAAAAAATAATTTAATAAATAAAAATAATTCACAGAATAATGGAATCTTGACTGACAGTGTCCATCAAGTCATCCTCATCAATTGGAATGAAACTGGAGGAGGAGATTGAGGATTGTGATGAGAATACAAATCTTCTGGAGGTAGAATGGAAATCTGGAGAATTTTCATATTCTGTATTCCGATCATTGTCATCCATGGCAGCAGCCGCTTGAGCTTCCAGTAATTCATTGATACGATTCTGTTCAATCTCTTCAGAATGGTCTACAGTCTGAAGTCCACTGGAGGTAGAATATGAGGAGGAGGAGACTGGAGCTGGTTTCATGACATGAGTTGATTGACTCAGGATTCCCCAGTACCGGTTCAAATTGATTCGGGCGGACTTGGCAACTCTCCGAAAAGGACTCAGTCGGAATGTCTGGAAAGAATGAGAAAACAAGATATTGTAAAAATCCATCAAAATTCCTTTTACAAAATTCACGTCCAACAATTTCTTTTCTAATATTTGAAGAAATGACAGGAGAAAAAATATGAAAACTCACCATTTTGGATTGTTGTCGAGGATTGCATGTGCCCACTTGGGACACACTAAGTCCAGGAGGAGAGACAGAGGTCATGGTCTGACCCACAATGTCCAGTGCGTTCACGTTTCTCGAAATATGGCACATTTTTTCAACCGTTTGACTTCACAAGGTGAACAAGACTGAAAAATTGGAGTTCAAAAACTGGAAGGGAATTTGTGTCTGACTTGGTCCAAGGTTCGAACTGAACTGAAGAAAGAGGAACGAGTTTGAGAGATTCACTTTTTTCCCCGTTTCAAGTTTCGAGTTGTGTGTGTGTGCTTGAGGGTGAGGGTAGGTTTTGAGAGGAAATGAGGGTTGTGTGTTCTCGGGTTGGGTTTTGAGCTTGGAATGTTGGGTAGGGGAGAGAAGAGAGGGAGTTTATATACCCGGAACCCTAGGAGAAGAAAAGAGAGAGGAGTGTGTCAGGTGGTGTGCCGGAGCACACGTTAAAAACATAGCGGACCGCTCTAACCTCATCGTCATCGTCAGACCAGACGACGGTCATAACACAGCACACGTAGGGTTTCAAGGGCTCAACTCTACACACAACCCCTCCCTGTATGTACGTTGTACGGTGTGTGTGTGCCTGTACATATTTTATACTTCCGAAAACAGAAAACTCTTGGGGGTTTCAACTGTGGAGTCCCTCTCTCTCTCACTCTTTCTCTCTATATCACACACACACACCCAGTCCGGAGAGACTCCATGTAAATATATATGTAATCATCCCATATTTCTTCATAGTGTAGTCGTAGTGTATAAGGGACTTAGCACACGCTTAGCCTTTCCCTTTTGTAACTTTGCCCTTCACAATTGAAATTTGTGAAGGGCTCCAGGGACCCATACATTACATTAGACACCCCCTTTACAAGTACACCCTGCACACACTGTACTGTACACACACACAATAATAATGTGGTACTTTTTTCCATGTGCATAGTCACTTAATACCATGGGAACGAAAAGTTGAGAAAGACAGCCGAGCACACACACACACACACACAACAGTTAAGACTTGAGACGAGGAAAAGAGAGAAAAAAAGGGAGAATGTAGATAAAGGGCCAATATTGAGTGTCTTTTATATGCTGGCTAATTGTGGACAGTCGTGAAGAGAGAGAAAAGGAATTTCTGTTCAAGGGACCCCTCCTCCATAAAAATCCTCCGCTCTATTCAATCATAATTGGGTAATTTAATATATCCATCAAAAAAACTCGGATTTGAACAAGACACACATATGGAAAGGATTGAACCATCTTCACACACACACACTTCACCTGACCTCCATATTAGATCCTTCCCCTCCCACCTGCAAAAAAATATTGTTTGGTCCTTCCTCATCAAAATTGCGAATAAATTAACAGGGAATTAATAATTGGAGTTAAAGCCTCAATTCACAGTTTAATGTTGGGGGAAGAGAAATACTGATTTGACCAAATTGATTTCCTTCAGAATATATTTTTGTCTTGTCGAATTCTTGGAAGGAGAGATGGAAAGAGGAGGGCGCATGTCAAAATTAACAATTCTCGGATGCCAATAAAGGGAAGACTGTCAAGTGCAGAGGGCAAGAAAAAGAAGGGAATCATCTTCATACATAAATGATGATACAGGAGGAGGAGGAGAGGGGTTAGAATGCTCCAAGTCGTTTTACTCCCGTATTCTTTATTCCCCGATCTTCTTCGTGCCCGGTGCCCTCATAAAATAGACCGTCAAGTTTCATCTCCCATAATTAAATTCTTGGGAAGAAGGGGAAAAGAGAGGAAATGGAAGCTCGCAATATTTATGAGGACTCCCCTCCCTCCACACATAAAATTGTCCAGAGTCTCAAAATCTCCTCCCTCCCTTCACCCCTTGTAATAAATTGGTCAAATAGAATTTTAGCTGAGAAATCCAATATCCAACAAACACACAGTGAGAATGTATACTTGAGAAAATAATTTCGAATCTTGATACAAACACAGACAGATAGAAAGAGAGAGAGAGTTTGTGTGTCTAGAAAATGTAACATTCTCGCCACATGTCAATCCGTCCATGATTGTATATGAGCAAGTTTGACTCATGTCCTCCTCATCCTCCTCCTCTCTTCCATAAAAATCGGAATGACATTGGTATGAGGAAGTAAAAAAAGAGAGAAAAGGATTTGGGGCCAAATAAAGAGGGGAATAAAATGTGGATAAGGAAGAAACGTATACATTTTCCCTCAAACTCGGAAGAATGCCCAAAAAACGTCGTCCTTCCTCCTCTTCTCTCAAGGAATGATAAAGAAAAACGTTTTTCCTTTTCTTTTTGTCAATTCTCCTTTCCCTGTGTGTGTGTCTGCGTGTGTGTGTTCGCTCATCCAGCACGGACAAACTGGGGTATTATTTAATAAGAATTTTGTTGCAAGTTCAGTCGTCTGAAGAAAGAGAGAGAGAGAAGTTGAGACAAGATAATAGTATCGTACGTTTTTACTCTTATTTTCAACTGCCCCCGAAATGGGGATTAAGGAAAAAAACCTACCCTCTCTCTCTCAAACACACACACACGTTACAAAAAGTAATATGGATGATTATGCAGTTGAAGGGAGCATGCAGAGATTGTGTCGAGCATTATGAAAGGTTGACGCCAACAACACACACACACACACGGATATGTATTTGATTTTTTCTTTCGTGGTTCCTGGTGGTAAAGTACATTTCGGTAGTCCAGTGTGTGTGTGTGGGTTATACATAAGGAAGCTCACATTACTCCTTGTCCTTTTGAATTCTCTCTCTCTCTTCAAAATTCTATTGACTTATTATCGTCCCAGAATATTTTCTAGGTCTTGTTGGTCTCACGCTCATCATTTCCCTCCCCCACTCACACACACACACACTCACTCTCTCTCTCTCTCTCTTGTGTGTGTGCACGTTGAGACTGGCTCAGAAAACGTATTTTGAGGCCGGAGAAAAGATGAAAAGAAAAACATAAATGGACTCCATATGTACCCTTAAGACACACACTGAACGTGGTCGATGAGACGGAGGGAAAACGTGGAGAGGAGATGAGGAGGAGGAGGAGGAGGAGGGGAGGCAGTGGTTGTTATTGAAAAGAGAAGAAGAAAAAGGGCTCTCTGTTCTCACTATCTCACTACTCCATCTCCAGCAGCAAATACACAGCCCTTATCCACTCTGGGATTTCTTTTCCTTGTGTGTGTGAGAGAGAGAGAGAGAGAGTACTAAGGAAAAAGAGGGAACACCTGCTCGTGTCAACCACCATCCACAGTCATGGTATGTATCTCCAACACACACACACGTTGTAAGTTGTACTGGAAAAGTCCTGGATTTCTCAAACACACTTTAACGATACACGATTACCCAACACACACACACGCATGTACATGCAGGGGTGGATGTATATAAATATTAAGTGCACACAGTCTCAATCTTTATCCCTTCAACTGTACATGATTAGCTTTTTCCCTGTGTGTGTGTTTTTGTGGAGAAAGAGAGAGAGGAGGAGGAGGAGGGAGCCCAATCTCGTGTGTCTTTCGTATTATCTGACACACACACCGCCACAATGCTGGAATCCCATGTAGAGTTTTATATGGGGGGATTTTATTATTATTATAGGGAACCCATTTATCCATGAAGAAGACTAGAGCAGAGCAGGGCAGAGCAGAGGAGGAGGGAGATTGTGCGTGTGTGTGCATGTCATTGAATATTATTACGCGTATTTAAACTAGTCCCATAAAAAAAGAGAAGAGAGAAACGAAGGAGAGAGAGTCTTTTTGAAGGCTCTAATTCCAAAATCTAAACAAGGTCCAGGATCTAATAGCATTTAATCTGTAATATCGGAGTGAGTGTGTGTGTGAGGGAGGGAGGGCGAGAGAGAGGAGTTTAATCCTAATCCAAGGGATTCTCCAAATCTGTTTTCACTCTAAAAATGTGTGATTACACGGGATGATGATGTCCAGGGATTTTTGTCTTGTCAAATGAATCCACAAACTTTTCTTCCCTCCTCCACTCATCTGGACTACCGTAAAATGTGGGGGAAAGCCCGGGTTAAGCCAGGACCCTTATGTTGTTTTACATCCGATTGAGTATCATTCAAATTTAACCATTTTGCTTGGCAGGAGGTAGACAGTGCGAAATAAATTACCCGAGTAACGATCTACAGTGGAATGAAATAAACTTTTCCAATTCTTTTTACGGTATTCTTCTGAAGAAGCCACTATTTTATCCTCCCACCTTCTTCTCCACATTCAGTGTTTTTTATGGCCTCACTGAATTGATGAGACCGGGTTGTGTCTACAGGGAGGAGGAGTGCAGACAGAATTAAATATTTTGGTGGAGGGTCGTCTTCTCCCATTTAAATGTGAATTGAGTGCACAGCCAGACACACATAGACCAGCAAAGAGTAAACTTTTATCCCTCCTCCCATCCCATTTTAGAAGGAGAGAAAAAGAAAAGATGGAGGAGGAGGAGGGAAGATAAATGTGAATCTGCATAATGTACAAAATGAATATAAAAAAAGAAATGGGGATCTTTCCCCTCCTCCACTTTTTCCATGTCATTAGCTCCCCTTTTCTTCCCTCCTGGGCAACGAAGGGTGGTTGTGTCTGATTGTCTTGTAACATATTCATCTGAGAAAACCTTTTGACGTAGTCCAATATTGACATGCATCCATTCTCTTCCATCCCTTTCAAAAACATTATCTTCCACATTTTCCCTGTTGGACAAAATACAAAACGAGGGGCAATAAAAAGAACCTTATCTTCTTTCATGATGATTGAATTGTTGTATCTATTTTTGCATTCAATCCAGAAAGAACCTCTCATCATTACACACACACACATACACACTTTTCACGGATTATAAGTTTCTTTTTACTGATCATATCATTGTCCATTACAGTTTTCAAAAAACGGCTTAACTTTTGGTCACTTAAAGTTTGGATCTTTATCATGTCTCCATTGAGACAAATACAATTTTTTGCCATTCAAAATTATCTACATTGAAATCCATAGGCATGGTCTCAGAGTGAGCGTGTGTTTAGGTGGGGAGTTCAAAGTGGAAACGTTTTAAAATTTAATTGTTTGAAAACGTGGAGTCTTAAGCTGGACATCACGAACTGTCCAGGAACCTCTCATTCACACACACACACACTCATTTGGGAGATTTAAAGTCTTGTGGTTTCATCATCTCAAAGAATGAGGGAGAAGGGCTGGATTTTATGGAGGGAGGGGGAGAGGTGCGTGTGGGAGAATCCAACCAACTGATTATCAAATATTGAGAAACTTTTCACATTCCCGACGAACGGTGTGTGTTCGTGTGTGGAGAGAGAGAGAGAAGAGAATCAAAAATGAATTTAAATTGTGATTTAAAATCCTCCCTGCCCAAATAAAACTGGAGGGAAAGAGAAAAAGCCGGCTTCTCCTCTTTTAGGGGAGGGAGAGAGAAAAGTGGAGATGCCGCATCTTTTTTTGAGAAGGGAAATCTGGGCAGGAGATCTTCAGACACTTGTTCAACGAGGGCAGCACTCCCAACTCAATCTCATCATCCACTTGTCCTCCAATTAGAGAGAGGGGCACAGGTGTGCTCTGTGCTGTGCCCAGCCAAATCCTTTTTCCACATCTTTTTTCGGAAATCCCAGTAGAAATGAACCATTTTCAGAATACTGTGACATTAAATTTGAAAATTTTACGACAGATTTTGAAAAATGATGGCAGAATTGGATTAATAAATTGTTGTTGAAAATGGCTGACAGGGAAGTGGTGTGTGTGTGGTGTAATGTGTATGGTTAAAGATAATTATGAGTATTATGACTAATTTTTGAGAGTTGCTCATCGTCAGGGCAGAAAGATAATTGTATAGACAATGACCGCCGGATCAGATCTCCACTTTTTCTTCTTCTAGTTTTCCACATCTTCCCAGAGTCCCTCTGTAAAGATACGAGTTCCTCGAGATTTTCTTCCTTCTACAATTCTCAAAACACACACACACACACGAGCACTCTACAATTTTGTTGTTTTTTTAAAAGAGAGGTTGTGTGTCCACGGAAAAACATGAAGCTGCTAATGGACATGGTCAGAGAGAGAGAGAGAGAGAGAGAGAGAAGAGAGACCAGGGTAACCAGATACAAATGCACCTGTACATTAAATACAAATCACGTCTCATCATCAACTGTCCGGACTCTCTCTCTGTCTCTCTCTCCCGTGTATGTGTATCCACTAAATGGGGGGGGGGGGGGGGGTTGCACGCTACACAGTAGTGTGTGTGGAGTCTTGGCTTTTCTTCTGGGGAGTCAAAACAATTATTCTAATGCGGAGGATCAAGTGCGCGCCAGACACTCCATTTAATTTGGAATGGTGTCGATGACAGGGGAAGATACTATCACATCCACATTACATACAGTCACACACACACACAGCAGTCAGCACAACCTCAAACTACCTTTGACATCCACAAAATTATGAGCCACATTTTGAGGAACATTAGCTGAACCCAAGATGCGAAAGGGAATCTCCATTAAAAAAGAACAGAGGAACGGAGTCAACTGTGGTTAACACAATTTTCCCACTTATTTGCATAATTACTCTCCGTGGTTTTCCCAATGACTTCTGTAATGACCATTACTCCCAGGCAGAGAGGAATGACGTGACCGGGACAGTGTGACCGTGAGTCATCCCAAAAATTTCAATTTTTCCAAGTCCAATCCTTTTTTTCTTATGGTGCTTTGAATACATTTTTGCATTCTTTATGTCTTTACTTTTTACTCGTACGAACCAATGACGTGACAATTGACTCGAATAATATTCTTCAGTGTGCTCGCTTATGTTGTGGCTAAATTTTTGCACAAAATAACAAAAAATCTGTCTCCCAATTCCATTTAAACTACACAAAAAAAATTTGTTGGAAAAACACTTTCCAAAAAATGATTAATATTTAATATGAAAGATGCTGACATCTCCTCTCCCCTCTCCTCTCCATTCTTTATGTCCGGTCAAAAGTCAAAAAAATGAAAGAGGAAAATTTGCATTCCCTGTCATTTCGCTTGAACTACACACGTAGCTCACCAATTCCCTATCACACAATAGGAATTGAGAAAGCTGCTGCTGCTTAAAGGAATTTAAAAAGCCTCACAGGTACACACACACACACACACATCTTATTAATTGTTTACATATGGATGGTCCCCCTCTCTCAGTCAAAATTGTGTGGCTACTTGATACTCCCTACACACACACATGAGGAGGAGGAGGAGAAGATAACATGGAGAGAGGTTGAATGGAAACCTGAAAATGGTATTTATGTAGGCTGTAAACACAATCACAATCAGACACATGTACATTCCCCGTATAGAATATACAGGAGGAGGTTATATGAGAGAGAGAGAGAGAAAGACACACACATTCAACAAAAAAAGTACAGAAGCAGACCATGTGCCAAGCTTTCCGTGGGAACGAAACGTTCCCACGTTCACTTGGGTGGGGAGGATCTCTCTCTTTTTTTGCCCCAGATGGGGGCTACCATTTGAAGGGGCACGAGCCACAACGCGAACGTCAACGGGGTACCTTTTTCATTAGAGAGGGTCGGCTGTGCACCGTCCACACACACACACACATACAGTACATACACATTTTTACTACTGAACATTCTTCCCATACAAACAGACAGACGAATCACACACGCTCTTTCACATTTGAAAAGCCTCATTCCTCCCATTCCTCCACACACACACACACACACACTGTATACACTGTGTGTTGGTGTACAGATTGCATATTATGTTCCTTCAGGACCATCATCATCATTGAGTGTTTATAGGTTCCCTACTTGTAGTTAGTACTTCAATTATCCCTCTTATATAACTCCACTATGTGTGTGTGTCTATATACTCTCTCTCTATGTGTGTCTGTTATATGGATGAACGGCTTGACTGGTAACTCGTATGGTTAATCATCTTGACGCACACCAACTTAAATCTCTTTTCTTTCTCTCTCTCTCTCTCTCTCTTGACTTCTGCCCATGTCTCCAACCCCCTGACTCTCTCTCTCTCTCTTGTCTTCTCGTCTTGTCTTCGTCTTGGGTTCACATCGTAAATCATTGGCTGAAGTCAGCCGAGTCTGTATGTACATCTCATAGTCTGCTACGGGCAGAGGAGAGGGCGGAAGATTAACTCGTTGAGAATTAAAAATATAAACAGTGCGACCTTATGGAAAAATTATGAGCTCTTACATCACATTTCTGGTGTTTGTCCCACTCACTCTCTCTCTCTTTTGTGTGTGTGTGTGTGTGTGTGTGTGTGTGTAGAGTTTAATTTACACTAACCACTCCGTGGGTTTAAGACGGAGAGAGAGAGCGCGGCGTTGTGGATTTTTAGCAGGGGACAGCTAAATGAGACTAAAATATTGTAACTTAATTTAATCTACTATTTATCCTCCTCAATATTGTTGATAGTTTTAGATTTTTGTACACACACACACTATCCTAATGTGTAGATTACCCTCTCACACGCACACATCATTTTCCTGAACGGGGGACTATTTTAAAATTGTGTAGAAGTTCATCCTTTGTCCCTTTAATCATGATAATGAGGAATGAACGAAACTGTGTGTGCGTGTGTGTGTATCTGTGTGGATGGGGAGGAACAGGGGTTGGGAGGAGATTTTTTGAGGACGTGCAGGAGTCAAGATGAATGTAATTTTCGAGTGGAGGACTTGACAAAAAAAATAAATTGGACAAGCCTCACAGTCACACACAGTCAAACAAACAGTCTATAGAAAAAGGAGTTAACGGAACGTTTTTTCATAATTAAAATGTGAAGGAGGAATTTGTGTGTGTGTGTGAGAGAGAGAGAGGGATGCCATAACAGGTTAGGACAAACAGGAGGAGAAGAGGACTGTGAAATTGGCGAGGGGGTGGTTTACCCTCTCAACAATGAACAACAAAAGCCGAGTTTAAGGATAGTAGAAAGAGAGAGAGAAAAAAGTGCTAAAAAGACTAAGACTCTGTTTTTGTATAGTCCTTTTATCCGCCTCTGTCTTCTCTCCTCTTTAAATCCGCCTTCATCCACTCATGACTTTTTAAGAGGAGATGCATGAGTTGGCTTAGCCATGCTTCGATGCCCCTCCACATCTCCTAGTCATCTTCCTTTTACAGGGAAAAAACTATTAATCCTTCTACACCTCAAGAAAAGTCACCTTCCTCTTTTCCCTCTCCTCTCCCACTATAATAATCTTTGGTGTCCACATTTCCAATCAAATTATCATTTTCCACTATTTCCTTCTTAACAAATTTTGTCCACTTTCAAATCGATGAAGTCCTTCCACGATGTAAACAATTTTAAAATTTTGAGTACAAAAATGTGTATTTACGCCCAGACTTCAATTCTATGTCAATTTTTCGACTCTCTTTTCTGGGATGAATCACCTTTCCAGTTGGATCATCCGGGATTACACGACCTCCTCCTCCTCTCCTTGTCCTACAAATTGGAGGGGATTCTTGTTTGTTATTCCAAAACTCCCAGGAGAAGTATGATGGTAGCTGAGGAGGCAGAATAAATTACAGATTTCAAAAGACATCTTGACTCTGCAACAATCCCTCCTCTGAACAGAGACAAGAAAGAAGACCTTCATGTATCAAAGAGAGTCTTACATTATCACAGTCACCGGGTTTGACGTCCTCTCTCTTCCCCTCTCTCTCTCTCAGTCGGATGTGGAGGGTACGTGTGTGCACACACACGCACTCCTTCCTCGTCACCAAAAACCGTCACAGAAGGGATGTTGAACGACAGGAGATGTGTCGTGTGCTTCCAAATCATCCTCCTCCGTCCTCCCTTGACATCTCAACCCTTTTCCCTTCACGACGAGGGGTCACACTTAATAACTTGACCTTTTAATCTCTCCATGCCAGTCTGCATTCTGTTCAAAATATATATATACACACAAGCATGCCTTTCCGTTCTATTGTTTTCTTACGCTCATAATCTTTATAAAACGAGAATCATTTGAAGAACTAAATTGAAATCAAAGTCTATTTTATCCCCTTTCAACCCCGTCAAGTGTGTGTGTCTTCCCATTATCATGTGCACTTTTGACACACACACGAGAGAGAGTGTCATCCAGAATTGTCTAAACCTTTTCTGTTTTGTAATTTGAGTTTTTGGAGTTGACCTCGAATTTGAAATTGTCAAAAACAAAAAAAAATTGGGAGGAAAAGGTTTTTATAAAAATGGAAAACCGAGAAATGTCACTCAAAAACCATGGTGCACGTACAGACACACGCACATTACACTCTTTTCCTTACAGAGAAAAGCATGAGGATTTGACATGTTGACAATTCCCCCCTCCAACAAGTCCAATTTTCTTTTGAAGAGGATTGGGAGGTTGAGGTTAATTATGGTTTTATCTTTATTTTTTGTGGTCCAACTAAAGTTTCTCTCTTTATCTGTGATCCTTGTGCGTGTGTGTGTTGTAAAGTTTATGTAAGTGGAGTGCAGCTGGAAGTTTGGTTTCTGGACATGACTTCTGCCAATAATAACAAACAAACAACAGAAACCACTTACTAAGTTGACAACACACTTGCTGCACAGAATCAAATCTCCTCTCTCTCTCACACACACACACACACACAAAGTATGTTCAAGGATATGGAGAGAAGCTGTACTCAAAATAGTTTTGACTGCATCTCTTGTCATTTATTTTTTAATAGTTTTCTTCTCTCCCTTCCTCTTCTGACCTTGCATGACCTTAACCTCTGACTCTTAACTTGTGACTGTAAACTTTCCCCTCAATCTTTCACCCATGGATTTTGAGGAGTGGATAAAAATATTATTATTATTATTTTACCCTTTCCTATCATGGAGGAGAGATCTTGATAAGGAGTAACACTTACATAATAAGATTGGCAGGTCCTGACATGCATAGCCAGTTTCTTTTTCTCTCTCTCTCTCTTTCTTCCTTGGATCCTGGAATATTTTTACACGGAAATGAACTGTTTTTTTCCACCCCACACAATCAGTTTTCCCTCATTTTGGAATAAATACTTCTTTTGTGTGTGAAGGGAAATCATTCCCTACAAAGTAGTGGTAAAAAACTGGATGACGCACATCCCATTTGACTCCTGCCATTTACATTCGGATCAAAATCAATTGGATTTGCAAAATTAAAGTGATTTGCATTATGAAAAACTTATTATATAAACTATTGACAAACTCCAGAGAGAATTATGATGATTGTGGTCCATTACACAACAACACGCGAGAGTCTCATGTCAAAAGAGAGACAGAGCATCTGGGTCATAGTAATAATAATTTTTAAAAACTGAAAGATACAAACAAAAATGACGTCAAGGGGTCTGGAGATTGGATTGACGTACAAAAAAAAACTTTACATTTCTGGAGAGAGAAGATTGGCAATTTGTAAATATAAATACACATTTGTCTCGTCTTTATCTCTCTCAATGTGAGATTGTGAGACCTAGGTCAGTTTCCACTTTTTCTACTCCTGGTCTCGAAAAAATTCCATAATATGTACTACCACACACACACACATCCAGGGCATGAAGATTAACTTGAGCCAAAAGTGAGAGGAGGAGAGAGAGATTGGCAATCATTATCCTTCGAAATGCATAAATCAAATCATATTATAATGACTGATTAACCTTTCAGCTGAACATTTTTTGAATAGATTAGGAAGGGAGGACAGGACAAAATCCATTTTGCAAAAAAGAAGAAGACAGAAAGTTGAAAAGGGTAGGAGGAAATACATAAAATTGAAGAGGACAATTTTTGACATTGACTCGTCCCCCCTTCATTATTGGATGACCACTCTCAAATCTTTTATGAAATATAAAAATGGATTTTTATTCCAATTTTATTCTTCCTCCTCCTCCGCTATAATATAATCATTTAAATCCTGCACAGAGAGGGACACAGTATTAAAAAACAAAGAAATCTTGATGTAAAGTACACCATTTGATGACGTCTCTCTTCCTCCTCCCACACTTGACAATTATAATTGAGAAAATAGTCTGCACAACACAAGCAGGCATAAAACTTCATTGTGAAGGGTTCATCCCATTTTGAATGGGACATAAAAATAAATGGGCAGTTAATAATCCCGAAAAATATTTTTTATGAACCAACAACTACATAACACTGTCCCAAAATTAAAAAAATAATTTGACATTTTTCTAACTTCCTGCCTCTCTCTCTCTTTCTCTGCCACTTTGAACATTTTTACGATTCTTTGCATCAAACGAGATCAAAACTTCATCGAGTTGATCACACACAAAAAAAATTTTCGAATATAAATAATATTTTTTCATCTTCATGATCATGATCCATAACCCTGGATGCCTCTGACCTAGACTGTCCCATCAATAAATATACATATGAATTTTTTGCCAATTCAAATTTTAACAGTAGAGTTTTCCCCGTCCATTAAAAAGTTTTTAAAAAAAATATTTCAACATTTTATGATTTTGACTCATCATGTTTTTCATCATCGCTTCCATGATTACTCTTGTAGACACATGAAAGAATAATCTCGATAAAAATGATTTTCTCATCCCTTTGGTTTGTTTCCTTTGAAAACTAATTGGAATCTAGAGCAATTTTTGCAGTCCACCCACCATGTCAATAACACTCCTTTCAACTGACCGTGTGTGTGTGTGTCTGTGTATTTTCTTATCCGACACACACATCTCTCTCCCTCTCTTTTAACTCTCTATCACTTTTTTTTATTGACAAACAAAATTCCAGTTCCAAAGTTTGATGCATCATTGAAATTTAATTGTGTGTGTTGTTCAAAGTGCCTACACCTACACAGTAGTGATAAAAATTGAAGATATTGATTTGATAGAAAGAGACCTATAACAAAAAATGGTGATAAAATTCAAGTTCACAAACTCTCTCTCTCTCTCTCGTGTTTTTATCGGACGAGTGGGGAAAGGGAGCCTGGGAAAGTGTAGAATTAAATTTTCCTACGCTCCCAAAACCTAGAAAAATCATAAAATCCTCCCGTATCAATTTTTTTTGTGAAAATAAAAATATTGTTTACATTTATTAGACCATAATTTGTTAGAGAGAGAGAATCCTCCTATCACAATTTATCCTCCGTTTGTAACATGAAGAGTGCCAAGTCAAAAGGATCCCCATTACACACACACACACACTCACACTCACTCCACATCCCTCAGTTTTGTGTGCATAAAATTGGTTGATATCTGAACCCAGCAATCTGCATAGATTGTACTTGTTGACAAATAGAGTTATAAAAAAAGACACACACACAGCATAATTGTCAATTTCATTCATAAAGTCAATTTGGAGGGGAAGATTGGCGTGAAATTGAGAGAGAGAAATTAATGACAATCAGCATGTTCCACTAATGTGTGTGTGTGTGTGTGGAGTACAGAGTGAGAAAAACAAGCATTGTTATTTATAGTCACTGAAGAAGAAGCGAGAGAGAGAGAGAGGAGGAATGTTGAAGAGAGTCAATTTTTAATTCATTGATTCAATCCGGGTCAAATTTCCTTTCTTCCGTTCTCACACTCTGGTCCATCGTAAAAAATGAGAATGACATAATAAAACAATAGGGAGAGTGTCACCATCAGCACATCACACGGAAATACACACATACACAATCACTCCTCCTCCTTCTTTTCTTGCCAAATATTATGAATGATATGTCATTTCAATTATCAAGTCATCATCACAAATTTCCAGTGCTGGGCTGTAGGCTGTCAGGGTGTATTGATCAACAATGTGCGGAGGAGTCATTAAATGACAGTCATCATAATCACCATAAAAAATATGAGATGTCAATTTAAGATCAAGTTTAAAATAAAAACGTCACATGATCATATCATCAACATCCATAGATATCGCATCGTCCCCCTCTGGTATGTGTGTGCGTACTCATTTCATTGTTCTGTATGTGTGTGGATCAGTGTCCAATTTATTGGACAAACTTCCTCAAGAATGTTGTCACTCACAGGACAAAATGCGAAGGTGGTACATAAATAGAGAATGGAGAGCTGATGATGTGAAAATGAGTTTTGGAAACAAACTTTGATCCAAGATTTCTCGAGAAGTCGTTAAAGACGAGTCATCAACGTCCCAGTCGTACGACTCGTTTGAAATCCCCCAATAGCCGATCCACACACACATACACACACACTAACTAGAAATTGCACTGCAAAGTCGTAATAAACCCCGTTAATGTGTCTAATTAATTAATGAGAAATGTTCGTGGGAGTCAATTTTGATACTCAATACTCTCACACACACACAATCACTCTCTCTGACTCATCCTCTGTCGTCTCACATTCCATCTCCCCTCACTCTACATGTATTTTAAATATCTCATCTCTCTCCACACACACACACACTCTCTTCTTTCTCTTATTTGTACTTAACTACCTATTATGTATCCTTATGACATGACATAATTTTATATAATCGTTTATTCCTCTGAATAAAGTCAAAGGAACAATCTGGCACGTCCACCAAAAAAACGGAAGTTCCTTCCACACACACACACACACACACACAACTGTACAATTATTATTATCTTAACGGCTTTTCCTCCACAGACGACGAAAATGAAGGACTAAACGTTTTGTCTGACTACAGATCCATTAATAGAAAGGGTACAACATCTGTAGAATTTTTTAGCTTTGTGCGAATAATGTTCGCACATTTATTTTCTCTGCTGGATCAAATGACTGATAAAAATTGACAAAAAAATCCATTTCTTAACTCTGTCGTTCTGTACATATATAAATGTAATTTGTCGTTTCATTCTCCCACACAAAATTTAACATTATGATTATTCCGAGTTTGTTTTTTCAATGAATGAAAAAAATATGATTGCAAAAACAAATGTTCATTTCCTTTGTCCTCTTTGTCGTTTTGCTGTGCTCAACAGAAACAGAAAAGATGTGTGTGTAGTGTGTGTGTTTTTTAAATGGGTAATTCTATCCGAACTTTGACAAATATTTTTTTTGACTACAATTAAATTGAATTTCTCAGACAGTCTGTCTTTTCTCCATGTTTTCACGATTCAAAGTCAGGGGACCGACCTCCTGTCACATGTGTGTGTGTACATTGTGTGTATTTGTGAAATGGAGTCATGATGACAGCAGATTTGGAATTTAACGACTAATTAATAGGAGGAGGAGGAGGAAGAGGGAGGGGACAGGAAATAAATTTCTCATTCAAAAAAATGATGACGGATTCTCGGTTGTGGAAAAAAGAAACCTCGCCTCAACACAAAGACCGTTTATTATGGAGGATGATGCAATAGCAATGAGGACTCTCTGTCAATGGAATGCTCCAGGAAATTAATGTTGAACTGTCGTCGTTAAACAAGTTGTTTAAACAAGTGTTAAATACCTTCAGCCAACCCATATTTTTTCCGTCTCATTCTGCCGACATTTGGAGGAGGAAAAAATTTGGAATGTAGACTCTTTTGATTTGACCGGTCAAAATTGACAACTGTCCATCTTGGATGTTGTGTCTGATTAATTTTTGAATTATGACAATGACAGTCCTCCTCCTCAATTAACTGAATTGAATGTGAGTGATGGTCACACTCCATCACGAGTTGGGTTAAGTATTAATTTTAAAAATGATGCGAAATAAATTTTGTCACATTCTTCAACGATTAACCTCACACGATGAGGCGTGTGTTTATAATTTAAGAATTTTAAATTAAGATTGACTCTTGTAGTTAAATATAACGAGCATGCAGTTGAAATATTTCTGTAAATTTTTTCACAAAAATTGTGGTAAAAATCCTGGATGCTGACTTTTGAAATAACAGCATTTATTGGGTATTTAATAAAACTTTTTAATGACACATTAGACTGTACCTCGAATATATTTGAGGACTTTTTTCTCCTACCTCCACACACACACACACACAGTCGGCCTGGGGTCATCTCCTCCGTGTCGCCAAGTAATTTGTGTTGGTGTCTTTGATAATAATAGGGGTGTCTAGTCAAGTCTTTTTTTAAAGGTTTTTGGTTTTAATGGGGGTTTCAATTTAACAACTGGGGATAAATGGGAGAAAAATTTGAAGACAAAAAAAATATTCTGGCTATGGAAATGACAAGGACTTTTAATTACGATTGTGCCCATGACTCTGTGACTGTTTGTGTGTGGACAGTTTTTATCACCCATAAATAACTAGAAGAGTGAACTAAGTACTTTGTCTGCTCCACTCTTGTCTTGTCCTGCCGAGTTGGAAGTGTAAAAATAAATAAATAAGTAGCACAACAAAGTACCCAAGTATCGAGTGTGTGCTTCAAAAGTTTACCCATCATTCTATAACGTATAATGATGGAGAGACGGCCCAAGTCAAATATAAATTTTTGAAATTAAAGAGAATTAATTTCCATGGAAGTCGTGAATAAAAGATGGAAGAGTTCTTTCTCTCCCCTCATAAAATTTCTAATTTAATGACTAATTAAATCACTCCCATCAGCTTCCATCGTGCATGCGTCTTAAACTTCGTATTAATTCTATAGTCCAACTTCTTTGCAGTGAATGATAGACACTTCTATTCCCCATCACACACACACACACACACACAACTTGATAGCTGAATGGCAGGGTGAAAGTCTTCCATCGAGAACTTAGAGGAAGAGAAACTCATTCAAAAAGACTCCTAAAAGGTCATCCTGATTACCAAAAGGTTTCTTCCACTCCAAATACAGATCATTAATTCTAGGGTAATGAATCAAAGATTTTGAGTAAAACAAAAGAGAGGCCTAATTAATTTATACCGTGATCAAATCCTTTTTTTGCGACACGAGAGAGAGAGAACTCATCTAATAATCCCGTTCTTCTTTTCCTCCTCCTGCGGAGATGGAGTAAAACTTGGAGATGGGGAAGAAGGCACGTTCTAATTTGTGAGAAGACCCCCTTCCTTCCATTTATGAGATTGAAACATTTGTTATCTCTCTTTTCTTCCATTACCTGGACTTTTCTTCTTCCCCCAAAAAGAAAAGGGATTAAAGCTCTGATTTCAAATGGACCGTTTCTCCACACAAAAGGTGTCTGCCCCTGGATCCACACAACACTCTTCATTTTAAATGTATATTTTTAATATTTCGGCCATTAAAACTGTAGAACAGCAACAATGGACCATAGTTTGGTCGTTGTGTGTTTGTACACAACGACGAAGGAGAGAGAGGGAAGTGTGTTCAAAATTTGAACTTTTATTTATCCATTTTGAAAAACTCATTCATCCATTTAGACTGAATGGTTCCTTCCATTGGACAGAAGGAGAGACAAGACGTGAGATAAGAAGTGGAGACAAGAATGAGAATTATAAAATGCCTTTCTTCATCTTTTGACTATTTAAACAATATCCCTTCCCTCCACACACACGCACACACACAAGCTCTACTTCCAATGGTAATTTTAACGACTTAAAAAGAAGATGCTTCGGACGTGGACAGATAGACGTGTGTGTGTGTGAAGTGAAGGAAAGAAGGTGATATACTTTGAGACAACCTTCTTCCTTTTCTCTAGAGATTATTAAGCTTTTGAAAAGAGGGACGTGTGTGCGCCTTTATTTTTTTTGGTGGGCTCAAAGTTTGTCAACCGCTGTTGGATAGTCATCACGACCACGGACCAAAAAGAAACTCAATCAAGTGCTGGAACAAGGCCAGACACACACACGTCACGTCCAACTCTCCCTATCTCTCTGCCCCTCTGTCTCTGTGTATTGTTGAATATTATTACAAAACCTCCATTAACTTGTCATTGTTGTTCTTCTTGGGGCTTCTTTTTCCCTTTGAGGTGAATTTGGATGAAAAGCCTCATATTTCCTCTCTCTCTCTCACACACAGTACACACAGTGATAACCTAATAGCCTTCTCTTCAAATCAACACACACACACACAGCGGCTCCTGTTCCAGTTCCACCTCGTCTCATCCATTTATAAAATGATGGACTGGGAAAACACAAATGGGGACGACACACATTATGAATGTTATTCTAATCAGTCGAAATGTTCATTCCACAACAAATCCAACAATAGACTGGAAATTATTGGAAACTCTGAATACTGTCCTCACACACAGACACGTATTTACACCCACACTTCCTTCATCCATGCATGATTGATGCATCGGGAAGGGAGAATTGGAGATTGGGACTCAAATGGAAGGTTGAACGGGTAATCAGGCTAATCGCGAGAAAAGTGGAATGAGGGTGAGACAAAAAAGAGGAAAAACCCTTTCTAACTACTATTTTCAAACTTAATTGAGATTGAGGGGATGGGGAGATGAGGAGAACCTCATTTTACACAGCTTGGATTTATTATTAAACTTTTATCAAAATATTGGATTCGAGGGTTTTCCAGTAACAATTATAAAGTGACAACAAATTTGAGGTCAGATTGTGGGAGATCTGGTGTTATTTGAGGGTCATCTAATTTAAGAATTCGTAGCAGTCATGGCTTCTTAATTATCCCTTGTTGTTAAACACCTGTTAATTATGTAATTTTGGAGTCATGTGACCGAAATTTGGGGATTCCCCATCCATCCAAAATCCAGTATTTTAAGATGGAATTATCCAGTGTAGTGATTGCGTCATTCTATTTGTTCAGACAAATCTCTGGACAAATGAATTCCCCACTTTTGTTGACACAGTCTTGGAGGGCCATAGTTAATTACAGTACCCCGCACAGTATCTCGCCAACAGTACCCCAAAATTGAGAAAGTCAAACAAACTTTCATAAACAAAATTGATATAGCATAATTGGCTAAAATATTCCTTCTTTCGTTCGACATGTTCAAGTAATCTCCAATTTTATTTCACTCAGAGATGCTATCTAGAATAAAAAGTTTACATCTATGTCCCACCCCACCTTCTCTTATCCTTAGACGGAAAAATATTTTACTCTAATCTGTAAATAAAAGCAACCCATTTAATTGTGATATATTATAATGAACACATCATCAATCTTGAATCAATTTTTGTCATAAACAATGTTTGTACACGATTTATCAAATCAATGGACATGTTTAAATAATTTCAAAAGTGTGTGACTTTAATTGTTATTGTTGTAATGAATAACTAACATTCAGAATCAAATTAAAAGGTCTTTATTAACAAAAATATAAGATTAAAATTGTAAGTAGTGAAGAATCATTTTAAGAAGGCTCAATTTGAGCAAATCCACTTCATTTGCAAACAAACGCTGAAATTCCTTTTTCAGCTTGTCCACCTTGGGAATCACATCCCATCAAGCAGCTGACATGTCTCCAAGTGTGACATCTTTTAACAATGAACAAAATGTTTGAAAAATATTAACTTGAAAGCTTTCGTTATGGACTTATATCTGGAGATTGGTATTAAATTGGATTGCGGCCTTACATTTCACACTTGATGAGAGTCGTGTCATAGCCGTATCCAGGGGGGGGACAGCTCAAGGGGCTTAGCAGGTAGAAGGCATAAAGGATTAATAAAGGACTGTAGTCCTTCTTGGAAACGATACCACTCAAATTCAAATTCACATTTTTCGAACAATTTAATGTCGAAAGCAGGATCGAAGCTATGGCTTCTTCTAGTGAAGTTGATTCGAGGTTGAATGGTGATTGAATTTTGGGCATCGAATGGCAGTGGATGTACTGTGGGAATACAAGCCATGGAATATTTCGACCGCCATTGACAACCTTTTGACGACACGTCACAATTTTCGGGTAGCACGTGACACTCGCTGTAGCGGAATTTGTGGTAGGACAATCGAAATGGTGTGAATTCTTCTCATCGAATAGAATCTTCATTTCTATCAGCGAGACAAGGGATACAAAAGTAGGTTCCTCCGACAATATCGAAAGTTTTAGGGTAATGGTGGTGCGCGCGGAGCGCGTGTGTGGAGAGTGAGACGGGAAAGTGGTTTCAATGTAATCGAGGAAAATTAAGGGTGGTTGGAAAAGATAGAAGTAGAAAGCGGTGGGATCCTTGTTCACATCGAGCATCTTAAATTTTGGCGGTGTTAAAACGTAAATTAATCGAGGGTAGATCTTGGTGTAAGCTCTTGCAAGATGGAGTCGATGCGATATGACGTCCAAAAGGCTGAAATCAGCGCCAAGAAGATTTTGATTGTCAGTCGCAGTGGGAGTGGGAGGGAAGAAAACGAAAGCAATTTGAAAGATGTAAATTAGTTTGGGGAGCCTCAAGGGTATTTGATGCCATCTGATGAACTCATTGTGTTGTCCCCAGTCGGTGATGAGCGGGGTGTTTGAAATTTGATTCTGTATATGATTGTCAATGTGACGATGGGGGAGAATCTGGTGGACAAAGAAGTTGACCTCCGTTGGGAGAACTGATTGGATATTGATTGGGATGATTACCTGATTTAGGTGGATTGGTGTGGCAGAAATGGGTGGGAGATTTGAATAGAAACAATAGGAAATGGTACTGAGAAGTAATAACTGCAGAAATGTAAATAGTGTTGATGTCATTTGATGTAGAATTCTGTTAAAAAAGCTCTTGTTCATCTGAAGTCCTTTTTCCCAAATGAAAGGGAAAATTCTAGAAGATGGATTTCTCTAGGAAAGAACAAACGTTTAGCGTCTACAGGGTATGGTAGTTAAATTTAATGAAGGACACGTGTCGTGTGCACACGACACAAAATAACCTGTCCTTTTGTATGAATTAAAATTCAACCCATTTGTATGATTTTATTTTGTGGTTTGTCAAAAAGAAGTAAAGAACTTTTTGGATGGTTACAAGTTGCATCAACGATGGACAATTGGGGAGTGAAAAAAATTGATTTCAACTTCAACAATAACAGTCTAGTACTCTACCCCAAAAGGTCCGTCCTAGGACGTAACTTTACGTCCGACATAACTTTAT
>WJFB01000567.1:0-55901 GCA_009870185.1 Pygmarrhopalites habei
TTTCAAAGAAAAAAACAAAACATACAGGCACCAACAACACAGGTGACAACTACATGGGCACCAACAATACATGTTACAACAATAAAGGCACCAACAACATAGGCACCAACAACATAGGTACCAACAACATGGGTACCAACAACATTGGGCCTTATGGGCCATAAGGCTGCATGTAGTTGGTGCCTGTATTGTTAGTGCCTATAGGTTCCTAAGAGGTCCAAACCAACCCTTACCTGCTGTTTTACCCTTTGTGTGTGTTTGTGTTCAATTCTCAATACTTTAGTCTTTAGTATGTGTGTGACTGAGTGAAACATTATACATTTATGTCGTATGTCTAATTGAAAAATTGAAACCTAAGCTTTAATACGTATATTTTATACTTTATTATTACAATTTATACGTTCATCATTTTAAGTACATCATCAAAAGACTAAAAAGAATTTTGATGGTGTAAGGAGGAGAAGAAACTCACACAGACATTATTATGATACTTAATATATTTTATCTTGTTAGTAAGAACTAAGGAGTAGTGGAAGGAACTACTCATTTAATTGCAGATATTTTAATGACAATTGTATAATCATGAAGACAAGACGACGTACAAGTGGAGACAAAAACAATAATTGTCATCACTTGGTCATATCACAAAGTACATACTACATATTATTATATATATACTACACACACTCGTTCGTACGTAATAATCTATGATTAAATAATATAAGAATTTATGCTATGTAATATTATTAATGAGATATATATATATATAATATATTATGTACCATTATATATAAATACTATGTATATGAAAAAAAGAGAGAGTATAGTACTTTTGTACTTTGTTTTGTTATACCGAAGGAAAATAATCGAAATTACGGAATAATAAAAGGATAAAGAGGTGAATAAAACCTCGTAAAACATTTTTTATGATGAAAAATGATGAGGAGAACAAGTTCATTGATACTAAATTATTATTATTTAGCACTTTGGAATTTTAACGGAAATGAGTAACACTCACACATCACCTCTCTCTCTCTCTCCTTTGCAGATATATTACTCAACAGAAGGGAGAGCAGGATCATATACATTTTATTGAGTCCTTTCCATCTCATCCATTTAATTATGATGTGTCTTTTGTGACGGGTGAATTACATTTGACAATCCAGATGACAACGTGTCCTTGTCACCAACTACTTTGAGCATTATGGGAAAACAATGGATGGATTCCTTATTCATCCTTTTCTCCCTCCAAAGACACTGACACATTATGATGATATTATCCGGACAACTATCGTAATATTATATGCACATCAACTCCGACCAAAGAGGGGAAATGGTGGAAAAGGAGAAATTTGATCTCATCTCCTTGATGACTCCTCAACTCAACAATTTATGAATGGACCATTTTCATAATTTTATTTTGTAATTCTATCCTCTCTCTCTCTCACATCCTCCATTCCAAAGTATCATTGTCGAGGGCCATTATCACCCCAAATACCTGACAGTCACATAGTCACATTGTTATATAGACCAAGAAGAGACCAAGAGCCGTGCATTAAAATGGTGTAGGCTGAGACACCATATAAAATAATACAAGTAATAATTTCCATGTTTCTCCTCATTCTTTTGTTACCACCGTCATTCTTTGTGTGTGTATTCTGTTCTGTATGTGTGTGTGCGTGTGTGTGTGTGTGGAGGAGATGGTAACTGGGAGAGAGAGTGTGAGATGTCAACATAAACATAAAATAAATATAAGGATCGGATTCCTTATATTTCCAATGGAATTTGTAAATTTACGAGACACGTCCTCTACCATAACAACCCTTTCTCTTCTCCACTCCACACACACACTACATACTACACTATGTACAGACACACACACACAGGATGTGAAGGAATAAAATTCCAATATCTTAATCGAAAAGATCCAGAAGGAAGAGGAGAGAATAAGAGGCAGGCTGGAGGGTGGCAATATAATATCACATCATATAATACACTACACAACGAGTTAACCTATGGTGTGATCTGTGTGTGTGTGAGGGTAGAAAGGAGGAAAAAAGACAGAGGGAATATTGCAATAACCATCATTGTGAGCCTCCAAGGATCAAGAGAAAGAGAGGACAAAAAATTCCAAGACATTACTACGTGAATTCTTCTTCTTGTTCACATTTTCGAGAGAGAGAGAGAAGAATTCCACCAACTTTTGCTCTTGTATTTCAGTGGAAATGTGAAACGTACAAAGGTGAGGACAAACACACACACATCTTCTCCTCCCCATCGTCAAATGGTGTAATTACCTGTGAGTCGTTAGATTGAACATCATACTCTCTTAACTGTTATTATCCTACACCCAGACATACACACAGGCACACATGGACTCTGTGACCGTCACTTTTGTTGGGAGAGACTGTCAGTCTACTAGTTCACAAAGCTGTAAGACAAAAATTTTGAGGTTGCCGAAATGTTACAATTGTGTGTGTGTGTGATTTTCAACTTGTTTCAATTTCGACAAGATTATAATGTGTTAAATTAAAAGGTTATGATATATCCCATTCAATTGCCCCCTCCAACTCGTCTATTATCATTACTATTACTATTACATTTTGGCTGTAAGGCTTGAAATCGCAAGTTGTTGTTACTCTTTCACTCAACAACAAACCCCTCTCTCTCTCTCTATTGCAAATTCAGAGAGAGGGAGAAACAATCTCACGACTTATGCAAATCAACAACAGCACAAATAAATATATACCTCCTAGTCGTCCTTTACCTTTTCTTACAATTGTGAAGCTCTATTGTTCCATTCTGTCGTTCCCAATAGGAAGAAAACAAGACGGAGGATCTGATTTCCATTTCCCCTCTCCACATCATCAATCCCTATTTATTGTTACAGTGTACTAGTGTACACACGCATCGTACTTCATCTATCATGTAAAAAATTGTTGTTCTCTCTCTTGACCCACATTTTCCCATCATAATTCATAAACTCATCATCATTTTTCACAAACCTTCCTCCATCATTTTTTCTTAATTTCTACAGTCGTCAAAATTACTCAGAATCCACCACAATTCTATTTTCTTATTTATTATATCACAGGACAAAAGCACAACACGTGGGGACATCAAAAATTTGAATGCGGGTATTAAATAAGAAAAAAGTTCAGAGGTTGAGCCAATCGTGTCATCGAAAGTTGAAACTCTTTATCTTTATCCCTTGTCGTCCACACACATTGCAGCAATACAAAATACAGTTTTCTCCATTATGATTAAAATCCATGCACCGTCATACAAAATTGTATTTTTAATACACCCACAACCTCCCGTTGTAAACAACTGGAACATAAAATGGAATGGAGGAGGGGGAGTGTAGACGCCGGATTCTGAAATCAAATTAATCGCGTCGCATCCAGGCGCAGAGAGCAATAATAATAATAATATTATACAAACTCTTCCTCTCTCTCTCTCTGTGTGTATCGTAACTCCAGTGTATCGAAAATCCTGTTTCAAAAGATAGGAAAAACGTACACATTGTATGTAGTAACGAACAGCTGCCATTGCCATGCTATTGCGGTGTGTGTGTGTCGTTCATAAAATTTCATGAGAATTTTAAATGCTCCCCTTCTCTTTACCTTCCGTTCGATCAACCATAAACCTTCGTCCATAACAACAACACCAACAGACGACGACGAGTCGTTAGAAAGAGAAACAAGAAATCTGACAAGAGAGAGAGAAAGAGACGGAGAGCTGGAATTTCCGCGATACCTTGAGTAATGATTATAATTATTATGAAAATAATAATAATAGATAGTTTAATGTGAGCCGCTGGACACAGAACAAGATAGGAATCACTGTAAAGCAGCAGCAGTACTACATTCGTAATAATATAATATTATGGAAGCGAGTTAAACAGGGGGGAAGTTAAGGTCTGAGCCATAATTTTGCACACACCACTACAACGCACGTTTCATTCAGAATTGAAAGAGAGAGTGAGAGTGCTGGATACTTTGAACAGCACCCATGGCCAAGAGACTGACAAGCACAAAGAAAACTGATCAATTTTAATCACATTAACATAATCGTGTTAATCAGCCAAGTGTATCAATTCCCTTTTCGTGTGGACCTTGATTACTTGTAAAATTACGAGTCCAGCCCCCCGATTAAAAGGAGGGGGAGGAGAGCCATTTGGAGAAAAAATCAAAGCGCAAAAAGAATTCGGACACACACACACACGCGTACACCCTCACCGAATATCTTGATGACTGTCAAGATGAATGAACGAGTATGGAAGGACACGTATAATTATGCCATCAACAATTTTTTTTCTCTCTCTCTCTCCTCAAATTTTGGTCCGCCTTGTTCAGTCCGCGAAAAAGGGAAAGTGATGAAGTTCCCTTATTATTGGCCTTGTTCAATCCTTCGTGTGTGTGGGTGCGTGGGTGGAAATGTAATTTAGTCAATATTACAGCCAGGGGTAATTTATAATTCATATTTATATCAAATTTCAGGCAGAAACACACACACCCGCTCTCTTACTCGCACTTTCACTCTCAATACCGAATTTTCGGAACAGAGAAAAGAACAAGAGCCGTCATGTCAGCGGAAAATGGGGCACACATAATGCAATACGAAAAGTAGTCTCTAAACCACACAACACACCGTGGCAGGAGTATAATGAGAATTATGCTTGTCAAGAAGGAAGAGAATTACGGAGAGGGAGAGTGAAACAAGTTTTCGGAGAAATGAAAATTATAATGAACTCTTGGAAGGAGAGACGGGAGAAAGAAAGACGGGAGAAAATCCAGGTAAGGCATCCATCCCAGTTCCACTCTTTACTGTTACTGTAATAAAAGGACAGTCCCTGGACTAAAGGCTTCGTTCGTCCGTTCTGAAGAAAATGTATTCGAGAGGAGAAAGTAATCGCCGTCGACGTGTGTGTTTTGGAAAAAGTACAGAAGGTGAAAGGAGAGGAGAGAGAGAGAGAGTGAAAATAGAAATAAAATATTCTGGGAGTCATTATGCATCATAATACAATATTAAGACTAACAAATAATGCTTGATATGTACAGTATCCTTTCTCTCATAATGACTGGGTTCCGTGACACTACAGTATTGAATGAGGGGAACATGAAATCGAGAAAATAATATAATAAATAATGGCGTAAATGGCGACCACATTAATCATACACAAATACTACCTTCACACACACATGCACACACACACAACTGACTGACTGACTGACTGGGAGAAAAGAGAAGCTCAACTTTGGATGTATTTTTCATTTTCATCATTAACTGGCTCGTCACCCTCCCGCGAACAATAATTAAGTAAACAAAACGCAGACACACAAGTAATAGTAATGACTACAAAAAAGTGACTCTCTTCTTGATTTGTTGAGAGGAATATTTTTTTTTAGAAATGTGAATCAATATTACATCATCCTCACCTGGTCAGGATGAAGAGAGAGAAAAAAAATCAGCGAATGAACTTTGTGCAGAATGGATTGTGATGTCACTTGAAATAATGTATTTAGTCATTTATTACCGCTCTCTTCTCCTCTCCTTCGTAACTAAACACCTTGTTCACGAAATTGTCGTGCAGATTTTTCCCTTTTGTAGATCATAGATCATGAGATTTGTTTTTTTGTACTCCAAGACACACACACACACGTACAAGTCTCACACAGGGTGGGAGAGACAAAGCAAGGACCAAAAGTAATATTGAGAGTGAAGGTATTTTGACTCAAGTCATATTTATTCCCATTCACATTTTTGTATATCCAAATATAAAATTGTATTTATATTATTTTGTACAGCCTCGACGCCGCCTCGTTCCCTGGTCTCAATTCATCATAGGACGAGGATAAATCAAAATTTTTGTGTTCTATCCATTCCTTCGAGTGTGTGTGTCTCTCTACAGAAGAGACAAGGAGATAAAATTTAAAGCAATTCGCATAATAATATGTACACCTTTTTGCCATATATTTTCCACACATTTTTTCCCTACATTTTATGACATGGAGTCCCCTCCAGCCGTTCACTTTGTTCTCTCAAGTCTTATTTCGCAAAATTTATTCCGCTATTGTTCCCCTCCTCCTCCTTCGTATATTTGCATTCTTCAAAAAAAACATGCATTTGAGAGGGTGGTGAATTGGCGATGAAACAACAGTTGAATCATGACACAAAGAGTGGGCAAGTGCACACAATTGCAGGGGGAACATTTTTAATTCGCAACATGCAATACAGGATTTCCTACAATATAACTTAACCCCTATCTACTCTCGCTCTTTGTGTGTGTGTGTACTTCACTCCATCAACAGGATTATATAAAATGAATTACGATTATTCTCCCAAGTCATGATCCTTCCATATACGAGTTTTACCCTCTTGGAACAGCAGAGACTTTAAATAGAATCTCCATTATTTCGACTTGTTTTTAACTTGTCAAGTTTTTCCGATTCACATCGTACCATAATCTCTCTCCCTCTTTATCCCTACCCATGTTCATGTGTTGGAGCTGGTGATCCAGAGAAGAGATTAGAAGTAAACTGTGAGAATTAATTACAGGGAATAGACCTAATTAGCCGTTTATAATCAGTTTTATTGCGTAGAGTTACGGACAGGATAAAAAGCGCAGAGTTAATTAAGGAGGGTCATTTTGTGCCTAGTTTTATCACACACACACACATACACAATAATGGGGAAGTGGTAAGGAGGGAGATGACATAATCAGGGTCAGGGATCGAAATACAATTATTGTGAGCAAAACACTCACAACAAATAAAGAAGAAAAGAGAGCAACGAAACTTTCTTCAGTCAGAACCGAAAAATGTGAAAAATTTTGTGGATCGGCGTTGAAATGAGTCAAAGAATTCCTTTGCTTTTCCCTCTTGGCTCCTCCATTGAGTCCATTAATATTTATCTTGAGTGTCAGACACATAATAAAATTGGATGGCTAGTAATTAAATAAAACTCGTTGTACAATGGGAAATGGAGGGGGGGGAGGGAAAAGCCCCCTTGAATTATTACAACAAGTCATTGGAGGTTATGATAATTTAACATACAATAATCCAGTCCCCCCCTCACACACACACACACTCTCTCTATTTCCCTCTGTGAAATCAAACAGATGATTAAAAAATGGGATGATGATGTGCAAAAAACTCTTCACCCCCTGTATTTAATTACACATTTCGCCTTTCCATGAAAACTCCCATAACACCTAAACCTCCTCGTCACAATCTTAACCTTTACCTCCACACACACACACAAATGCTGCTGAGAGAGAGAGGAAAAATGGATATAATAATATTTCGTGCTTGTGTGTGACGTTTTTTGACGGGGACTGACTGCTACCTTGGTTTGTGAAAAATTGAAACAGTGTGTGTGTGTTACTCCACTCTCTTTGTGTGACTCTTGTTATATAATAGTAGAGCATAGGACGAAAAGAGGGGAGAAATGGGAAGGAGTAGGAGGGTAGAATTTTGCAATTTTCGCATCGAGTGGAGAATGGTTGACTGGTGTGTGTGTGATATAATATTATAAGAGAGAGTGTGTGTACATACACCATCGTTAATCATTCATTTTATCAACCAAGTATAAATCAAGAAGAGAGAGAGAATTTTGTACTCCTGTAGATTTCCGTCTCTCTCTCTCTCCATACACACACACACACTGTTGTAATACTTACACTACTAGTGTGTGTGTATCATTAAAGCTCCCTTTCCTTTTCAACTTGAACTAACTCTCTTTAAAGAGTGGAGCGATGGGGGGTTAAATCTAAGGACTCTCTCTCTGTATAATCTATTAATCCCTAGCACACACACACTTCCAGTCTATGGTGTGTGTGTGTGTACATATTATATCCCTTTTCCATTAAAAACAGAAATACTTTTTGAAGAGGGAGGAGAGAGAGACACACACACAGCCCACTTTACATTTACACTCCATTTTTTCTCGCCTTTTTTGTGTTAAACCTTCCCGTAATCTCATTGTTTTTTTTTCTTGGCCGAAATTGAGAATGAACACAAAAAATTAATAATAATAAAAATATTTATTCATGGGTTTTTTTGATGCGATGCTTTCACGCCGTTTAGCATTTTCCGATCTACTTTGGGCCTATGAGTACAAAAGTGTTAAGTTCTTCAAAGTCTTTTTCAGTTGGAATTTAATTTCAACAAATTTTTGAAATATTACGTCTTCTTTGAATCTCTTCAAATTTTCTTGAATACCAAAATTGAATTTGAGTCCACACACACGCACACACACATTAATGAAATGATTGTATGAGAGAGAGAGGGAGGGAGGGAGAAAATGATGACTAACGGTGGCAGACAAATTTTCCCTAATCGTTTTCAGTCATAGCTCCAAATTTACTTTAATTTGGTTAATGTGAAAAGGAAGGAGGAGACGGAGGAGATTGGAGGAGGAGGTGAATTCATTCGACTTCAAAACCTTGGATATAACATTTAAAAAGTTAAATTTGAGCTTCCACCTCCTCCCTGGCTCTGCAGTCTCCCTCCCTTTTGGATAACACACAATGACCAAGAAAAGACGTTAAAGAACACAAGGGAGTCCACACAAACAGTCACTCTCTTTCTCACATCAGCCAGAGAGAGAGAGTGTGTGAGAGAGAGAGAGAGATCCACCAAAAATACTTTTTAGTTCCAAACAAGCACATCTAATTTTAATTAATTGTCCCATCCTATGGTGTCTGGAGGTACTGAACTCTCTCTCTCTATTTATTCAGAGGAAGACAACGTGAAGGCCATTCTCCACATTACCGTACATACTCCACACACACACCCTCTCCTCTCTCTCTCTCTCACACACATTATGTAATAGTATTATTTGTTCTCAGGCAAGGGGGGGGGTCGACAATAATTTCCTTCCATTTATACTCTCCTACTTTCTTTAAATTAAATACATTTTGTACCTCCTCACACCCTCACCCACACACACACACACACACTCCCTCTCTTTATCTACATTTTCAATTGCATTCCTAACTTCCACGAACCCAGAACCAGAACCAGTGCCCCCCTTAAACACACACACACACAGTAAATAGAGTCACAAGAGATTCAATTTCAACTCTTTGCTTCTTCCTTCCTTTTTCAAAAGTCGCCTCTCTCTCTATCTCGCTCTCTCTCTCTATGTGTGTGTGAGTACTCCATCACAATTTTCACCTTTATCCTCCCTGCCTCCTCCGCATCCTCCGAAAATAAATTTCAAATTTCACTAAAATCATCCTCCCACATACACTCTCTCTCTTTGAGGTGGTCTTCCTTCCTGAATGCATACAGGTTATACAATTCTGTGTGTGTGTGTCTGTATGTGCCTACTAGAGGGATGACTTCCTTATCAAAGTCCCCATTTACGAAATGGAACCTCCGACCACTTCCTCCCGCTTTCCAGACTCCATTTCAATTTCGGATTCAAAGCTTCTCCTCCTCCTCCAGTTCTCTTGCTTCTCCCGAAGAACCGGAAACTGACGCTTTTTCAGTGTCAGCCTCTCCTCTTCCATAATTCCCGCAAAATCCTCCTCTCTCTCTCTGTGGGACGTGGGTGGAAGGGTCTGGAAAATGGGACGGAAAGAAGCTACCCAGTGCGAATGCATAGCACTGGAGACACACACACTGTAGAGAGAAAGAGAGACGTTGTAGATCTGTAATTCTATAATTAATGAATAATGCTGGACGTGGTATGTGTGTGTGTGTCTCATACAAATATCAATACAATCAACATTGACTTTCCTTTACACAATGTGTCTTCTTCGTGCAACTTACAGACACACACACACACACCGTCGTCCGTAGTACAGCCTGCCGACTCTTTCTCTCTCTTTGGTTTCCCTTGTAATAATGGCAAAATCACAATACAATGGACATTGAAAAACAGAGAGAGGGACTGTCATTTATGTATGAAAGCCAGAGAGTCAGTTAGCCAGGACTTCTATTCTTTTGCTTATTCATCCTTGCATTGACATCACCGTCCCCTCCCCCTCCCTCCTCTTCTAACAATGCTAATAATACATCACTACAATACAAACTACAGTCGACGTCGTCTACACACACTCTAATATAGGTAACCGTATTTATCCTCTTTCGTCCTTTCATTTTTTTCATCTTCCCTTTCAATATCCCAATTATTCAACACACTCTCTCAGAGAGAGAGAAAGAGAGAGTGTGTATTATAATATACCTGCACAGCACACACAGGTACAAATGTATCCATTTTTTTGTGTGTTAATTTAAAAAATGAATTCCCCCCCCCTGCCTTTCTCTCTCCAATTCTCCACTCTTTGTGAGAATAATTGTACAGCTCGAGATCCTCTCCGTCCAGGATTGGTGTGTGTGGAGATGAAATTATACGTGTTTTTGTTGGGTTTGGAGGAGGACATAATTAATTTTATTTAATTGACAGATTGGAGGTGTACCTGTGTGATGTGTGTGTGTGTGATTATTAGTCAAGTACATTTTTTTGTATTCCAAGTTTTGTCCGAATTTTTCCTCCATTATTTGCATAATTTCCTGGCCATTCAAAATCCTCTGCTTCTCTCCCCCTCTTTCTTTCTCTCGTGTGTGTGTGTGGAGGGAATAAAAAGGAGGTGAGTGTGGGACTTGACTTGGCTTAGTCAAGTGTGGGCGTAGTTCTTCAACCACTTTGTGTATATTGTTCATTCTACATACAGAAAGGAGGATTGAATGGCTACATATAGGCAAGTGTGTGTGTGAGAGAGAGAGGCTATTCTTTAATTGATTCAATTTATAATGCATACCTTATACTTGGGGAGAGGAGTAAAGGAAGAGTTGTAGACATTGTGCATTCCTATAATTATCATAGAGACTAGAGTAGAAGAGGAGAGAAATGTCCTTTATAGCTTCGTGGCTCTTCTTCGTATGTAAACAAGATGCGAGTTGACGGCGGTTTCAAAGGGTTTTACCTATTCCCCTCTACACTGTGTGTGCCTGCCTGCGTGTGTGTGTCTGGGTATGGTCTACATCTAACAGGGGAGTTGGATACACGGATAAATTTTTGGGAATGGACAGAGGGAATGCAGAGAAGTCAGATGAAAGTGAGATCAAGAGAGAAGAGGAAAGAACGGGAAGTCGGAGGAACAAGAGACAAAGAAGATCGAGAGCAAAGGAAGCCTTGTAAATACATATAGTCACCGTACAAATATAAGGTGTTAATACCTACGCTTTATATAGAGAGAAAAAGCTGTAAAAAATTATTTCATCGATGAGCAAAGCTAAAGAGGGAAAAACTTGGCCAAAGGGCAATCTCAAAAATCCCCGCCCAGTCCTTTTTCTATTTTTGTCCCCTAATTGTCATTTTTGACATTTTCCCCCTTCCCTTCCCCTCCCTCTTTCTCTCTCTCTGCCTCTTTTTTTGTCACCACGCCGTGATATTTAATTACACTTTGTAGTCTAAAAAAAGATTTGGGTAGTGAAAGATTTTTTTGAAAAGTAAAATTCAATTAATTGACAACTTAAGGGGAGAGAGATATTGTTGTCCATTCCCTGTGGATTTTTCGTGACTCCATTTTCCTTCACTGGCCACTAGTACTACACACAATTTTTAGAAGTGGAGGGACAAGTTTCGGACGTTAAAAGAGACCCTAGGATGACTTGGGTCATAAATAAAGTATAGAGATTGAATTTTTTCTATTTTTTCTACCCGCACCGAGTAAGAGAGAGAGAGTGTGTGTGTGTGTGAGGGTTGTCCGTCTAATCTTGACTATATTGCCCTTTTCATTCTCACCAGAATTCTGGTGGACCTGTCCTTCTCTCTCTTTGTGTGTGTGCGTGTGTGTGTCTTGTTGTCCTCTCCAGTTTTTCTTTGACTGTTGAAGGGAAAGATTATGCCCTGGGAGATGGGATGTCAGTGTCGTTGTTTTCTGTGAAGTACCCCATTCGAGGAGGAGATGTACAAGGTTCTTCTTATTATTACCTATAGGGATGACTACAATAGTGTGTGTGCGTAGATTGAAGGGAAGTTGCTTTGTTCCCTCCGCGGATCTTGTCTTTCTCTCGTCCTGTTTGTTGAAGCGACTCTTTCTGCCCTCAGAACTCACTCACTTTGGAGGTACTTGAGAGAGAGAGTGTGTGTGTGGACTGTAATGGGAACTGGAGAGACAGAGAGTGTGACTACACTGTTCTAATAGTTCACAAGGAGAGATAACTGTGTGCGTGTGTGTGTGTGAATTCAAATTGTTTTTAAATGTGAGGAGAAGCGGTGACTACAAAAGTGAGAATTATATACATAAAGAGAGAGAGAGAATAAGGGCTGGAGTGTCTTATTGTCCCTTGTGTGTCCATAGGGAACAGGAGGGAAGTCGATGGTGACATAATGTTATCTTCCCCTTCATTTCTATCTGCTCTGTGTCTGGAGGGCTTCGGACACTTGGAAAAAGAAGAGGAGAGATTCTATTCTCTTACAATCGATCTTGCGTTCGTTTAAATAATATACACGCACAAGAATAAGAACGGACTTCATTTTTATTATTTTGAGGAGAAGAAATTAGGAGGACTGGAAGGAATAAACAGTGTCGAGGTGTGAATTGATTGATTTTAATAGAGAGACTTTTGGAGTGATTCGACGCCGATCATGGAATTTGTCCTCAATTTTGGGTGTACAGTATCGAAGGGTGCAAAGGGTAGTTTTCACTTCAATTAAATCGCAGAATTTGTTAAATTAATATGACTAAATGTTTAACATGAATCGCCAAATTTGATAAATCTTTAATTAATTTAGAGCATACCAAAGATGGATGATAATTCGACTAGATCACAGGACGAATTGTTTAATAAATATCTGCACGAGAGAGAATACCGCCAAACGGCGTCAAACTTGCACAGCCTATAAAATCATTTATTTGATACAATTATTAAATTAGAGAATAAATTATTTTAAATAATTCCATCCGCATTTTTTCACCTCGAATTTTCCAATCCAAAATCCACTAAAAAATTGAACACACACACACACACACACACTTTAGTAACACACATTGAATTAAATTTCACCTACATCTCCTCCAAACCTAAATCAACATTTCTCTCCACCAAATCTCATTCATCTTCACACACACACACAGTTTAACTCGAGAACGGAAGGTGTGTATGTATACACGTGGAATATATGGGGATAAAAGGAAGAGAGAGGAGATTAATCGCTTCTAGTGTCATCGTGTCTTTTCAAAGAGGAGAGAAGAGAAGTGAGGTCTCTCTCTAATAGTATTTGCTTAGCTGACAATTACGAGTCAAATTGGAATTAGATGGACACTACACAGACAAGGCTTCCTTTCCCCTCCTCCTCTCTCTCTGTCTCTCAGATAGAAAAAGAGCCGCATCCACATTCTCTCTCAGCCTCAGAAGAGGAGTAAATATCCTAGGGCCTCCACACACACACACACTGCATTTACATTGCATCTCCTCTAGCCTCCTCCTCTCTCTCTGTTCCTGTGTGTGTGTGTGTGTGTGTCTGTACAAGAGAAGAAACTGGAGATTCAGCCCATAGATTGTACACAAGAGAGAGAGGGTAAGAAATTCAAAGAAGAGACAAACGAAAAAATACTCGACTCTCCTCTCCTCATCATCCAAAACTCGAAATGGCATCCGCAGTCACAGTCTTTCTTTCTTCGTCCATTTGCATGTAACCTCACATTTGAGATGACAAGTAATAATACGAGAATTAAAATTCAATAGGAATCTGCATGCAGCTCTCGGACACAATCCACCTCAAGAGACTAACTTCTCAAAGCAGGAGAGGAGGAAGGAGGAGGAAGAGTCAGCCGACGACTTAAACCAGGAGGATGACTAAACAATGACAAAAGTCGTCAACTGGTTCAAACCCTGTACATTTTTTTCCATACATTTCAAATTCAAAAAACTCTCTCTTCTCAGGGGACAGGAGCCCAAGGTATTCAAATTGACAAGTCAAATTTCAATAGCCCGAAGCTAATTTAAAAAATACCGTATAAACGTCACAAGCATTTTTAACCAATGTAGCCTCATTTTAATATGAAAATCCATCAGAAAATTGGTTTTTAACTATGCTAAGCTTTGACGCCACTCAACTCCTTAGAAAATCCAGCCGCTTTATAAATCGGACTGAACGGCGTTCAAGTGTGACACCAGTTCATATTTTTTTGACAGAGTCAAAAGCGTGTCACATTATTAGTTGAATATGTTTTAGTTGTCTATGACGTGCTCTGCATTTTTTTCACCCTCCGATTACATAATTGTGAGTCATGAGAGAGAGAAATGGAGGGTTTGAAAAATTGGAAATGAATTACCCTTGTCTTTTTTTCTGTGTGTGTGTGTCCCACCCACAAAGTCAGAAGGCAGAAACCAGCTCTGTTCTTATTTAGCAAGCTTTTATGGTCAAACCCCAGCTCGTCTGACAGACACACACGCACACACACACGAGAGGGAGGAGAAGAGAGACAAAAATCTGCTGACATGTCAAAGAGACGACGTGCGTTTAAGTTGGAGGAAAACGACTGTGCACTGCAATGCAGTCCACTTCGTATTTTGCAAGGGAGAGAGACGAAAGTCTGTGCCATCATCATCTGTTCTCTCTGTGGACTCTCTGAGTATACGACTTCCCTTTGGCTAATTTGTGTACCATTGCATTAGAGACACACACACGGAGAGAGATGGAGAGAGAGACTTGGGGCTATGGTTCAAGTTTCCGCAGTTAAAATATATGTATGTGTATTATATACGTGTAAATAAGGGACTGACAGTTTACGAGTGTCAGATAAAGTGTGACTCTCTCTCTCTCTCTCTCTTCATTTTTCCTCCCCTTTCGAGTGTGAGTGTGTGGAGTGTGAGAGTGTGTGTGTCTGTATGCGTAGACTTACCATCATTTTAGTTAACTGTATAATTGTTCAATTGACATTCAATACGAATGCCTATAAAGCTGTGTGTGTGTGTGTCCGGCCCCCTTTTGCTTATTATCTCTGCCGTCCTCCCTCCAGACTGTGTGTGTGTGTCTTTTGTTAAATTGAGAATGGAATGCAATAATTTTAGTACACTTCATCCTAGTTTGTACTACCCATTGGGGAGACGGAGACACACACACATTTATCTCCTCTCATTTGTTTCATTTTTAATTCATGCATCATTCTGCAGAGTGAGAGAGAGGCTTGTGGGCAGCGTGTGTTGTGTTGTGTGTGTGTGCCTTGAGTCACTGACATTTTACACGACTTTAACTTAATTTATTTGAATGTGGTTCTCTATGATTTCAATTCAATTAAGACTCCAATTGTCTGTTCGAGACTCCAATGACTCTCAGAGAGAGAGAAGAGGAGGAGGAGGCATTTAAAGACTTAATGGAGTGTGAAGGGAGAGACGAAGGAGGAATAAATTACAATCTTATCATTTAAGAATATGTGTAATGGATAAAATTACGCAATTACATTTTCAATAAATTTCATCCTCCCCCTTCCACACACAACATACAGCGCACCATGTACATGGCTAATGGAGTGTGAGAGTGTGTAGTGTGTGTGTGTGGAAGCTGACAGGGTATTTAGAGTAATTAATGAAGAAATTAATTGGTCAATAATCATTCATCCTAATGCGTTTCCCATTTAACTTTAATTCCACTTTTTCAAGTGTTGCCTGTCCTCCCCTCCATTAATTTATTGGAGAGAGAGAGAGAGAGAGTGAGTGAAAGAGGGATGGGTCGTCTGTCTTCAATTTATTGACGTTTGAGCAATACTTTTTATTGTGACATTCAAAGCACAACTTGGACGCCGATTCGAAATTTTCTTACACCTTTGGGGAATCAGATAGCGAAAGTTTATATGCTGTGAATGGGATTTTGGAGTTTTATTTTTTGAATAATTTTAATAAATTGTATATTGATAATGGAATTTATTTTGAGTATTTCCACGCCGATCTCAACTTTTCTCCTGTTACTGAGCGACCCTACAGAACTTAGATTTGAAGACTTTGTTGCGATATATCATTAAAGTTTTTTTCTACACACGGAATTCTCTTCACATGTGAGATGAAAAACAAATCTGTGTGTTTTTCTATTCATCTTCATTTTCTTGTGTGTGTGTGTGTGTGTCTCTCTCTGTCTAAGGGATGAATCATGACTCCTTCCAGTGAGAGTATTTGTGTATACTATGTGTGTGTGTCTGATTGTATTCTCCGTGAATAGAAACGTATGGACTGCATATTGCCTTGACTCTTTTTCCTGTACCTCATGTAATTCATGTACAAGATTGTAGTGTGTGGTGTTATGTGTATGGAAAAGAGAGAGAGAGAGAGAAGAAAAAAAATTATGAAGGGACAAAACGAATTCAATTCATAAAGTTCTGTATGTGTTACATAATGTAAAACTCACAAGCTTTGCTACTAGCCTTACACTTGCTATTCACCGAGGAGTAGCTAGAACCATTCTTTTTCAACTCTCCCTTTGTACACAATCACATAAACATACACACGGGGAAAAAGACAAAGAGAGAGAGAGAGGGATAAAAAATAGAATTGATAAGAGACAAATTATAGAGAGAAGAAAAGAGGATCCAAGGATTTTCCGAATTAAAAATTACAGAAATTACTATTCACCATTAATAAGCAAAAGAAGTGGCTGTGTGTGTGTATTTTTGTTGTTTCTTTACAAAAGGGGATTTTTTGGAATTATATTTATTATCAATATTCAATATATCAATTAATTTTACAACGAATATTAAAGCACAGAAATATGATGACAACGTAAAAAAGAGAGCCAGGCAGCATACAGGCTCCAGAGCTTGTATTTTTAGTCGGGAACAATTTCTTCTGGAGGGGAATTTGTACAGACGAGAACACGGAGGCTCTTTTATACAGCAACAGTGGGACTGGTAATTCAAAAAGTTATGATTGCCAGTATAGTAAAGAGGACCTGGGCTCATTTCTGTGTGTAGCGTACAATGGTACATTGTGACGTGGAGACTCCGGGTCTTTGTCTATGAATACAAGAAGAGAGATGCATGTGTAAGTCTTGTCTTGTCTTGTCATTCATTGCCATGGCATTACATGCATGATTCAGCTCTTCCTCTTCTATCTTTCCCCTATCTCCTCCTCCTCCTCCTTGAAACGAAACAAGCAGCTCCGAGCAACTGGAGGCAATGAAATTAAATGAAAAAAAAATTAAAATTATTTCTTATCTCTCTCTCTCACTCTTTTTGATGACTACAGACTTCTTCCAGTGTGAGAGGAAGAGTGTGTAGATTCAATTTTTTATCTTTCATCTCATCGACTGGGGTTGTGGTGAGTGGAGAGGAAGTGTGCAGATCATTTAAAATTGTCCATGTGAACAGGAATCTTGGAGGAGGAAGGATGAATATTGAATATAATTTTGGAATTTATCAAATCTTTAAACAACCATTTTCACTAAAGTCCTGTACATTTAGTAACTCATCGAAGAGTCCCTGTTCGAGTAAACGACGTCAAAGTTAGTCATGGGATTTTTGAGCTGGAGAAACAAAATGATTGAACTATATGTGTCTAGAAGGGGAAGAAAACATTTACCAGCCATGACTTTTTATCGGGGAGAAATATCGAGAGTGGAGAAAATGTGTGTACAAAAATTCTCCATGTTTCGTGCCGAGGCAGAGAGATTCTGTCCATTGTTATCCTGTCTGGCCTACACTTTTTTGATTTTATCAATTTTCTCGTGTCCAATTTTTTATTTTATTAGCAGCTACTCGTCTGTGTGTGGTGAGTCGACGGTTATTCAACTAAAATAAAATAAATTCAAATTTTAAAAAAATGAATTGAACACAATGTTCTGGAACTGACTGAAGTCCATTGAGAAACAAACAGTCGTAAATAAACGCTGGTCGGCGTCAAAGTCTCTCAAATAATTCCTCACAAAATTTTAGCAAAATCAAATATTTTCCCAAATTTCAAAGTCAGTTAAAGACTAAAATATTTTAAATGACCAATTTTCGCATTTAAAACCAGCCTCCACACAGCAATAAGCAAAATCCACACTCAACCCCGCAGTATTTACCAAAGTAAAGAGAGCTTTTCAATTTTTTCAAGCACCCACTCGACTTTTACTCTACACTCTTTGATGATGATGAAGTAAAATCAGAAAAATTCCCAGTACCAACTCTGCCTCACTAGCCATACAAAAAACAAATTCCCACGCCAACTTGTCCAGGTTGAACTCTCTTCTCCCCTTCTCTTTTGTAGAGCTATTCATTACTAAATAAAACGAAATTTATTAGTCACAGAATCACACACACACCCCTCTTTCTCATCCAACCTTATTTACAAGGGACCAAGATGCTTCCCTACCATGTTGGATGATGTGTACACTGTGTAGCCGAGAGACACACACCACAAGCCGAACCACAACAACAACAAGGAGAATGGGTCTGTGTAATTGCCACAATGCGATGCGATGGCAGGGGCAAAAAGCTGTAATTCTATATAACCTCATCAACAATTTAACTAACAATTCATACACACTAGACATGCATACAGGACAGTTTCTTTGGAAAAATGGGGAAACGATGGTCTACATCCCTCGTTTATTGGAATACCTGACAGATACCCTACACACAAACACACACACCAGTGGAATTTATATTTAGAGTGTAATGGAGAATTTCTTGGATGGGAGAACTTGACTCCCTGTATGTACGACACCAGGGAAGAGAGAGAGAGAGAGAAGTGTGTGCCTATGCGAATTTATGATCTAATAGCTTTTATTATAACCCATGCATTTTTATGGCATGGCCTCTCCTCTTCCTTTCCGATGATAAAAGTACATAATAAGAGAAGAAGAATAAAGTCCACTGTGTGTGTGTACTTCGTATTTACTGTACAACTTGTACAAGGGCAAGAAGAAGAAAAGGAATTTTTTTGTGGGACGTTAGATAACTGAAACGAGGAAAATAAGTACAAAAACGGTTTTTCAATATCTAAGCCAACAAAGTCAGGACATTTTGGGGTGGCGGCGAATCAAATGATCTGTGTAACATAAAAATATATGGAATAGAGAGTCTTTTGTCAATTTTTCACAGGGGAATCTTCCTTTTTGCCGCACTAATAAAGACAATAATTAAATTGACGTACGGATAATGCACAATTTTCTGTTTTATTAAAATATCGACAGTAGGAAAGTGTTATGGAAAAAGCTCCTGAAGTCCAGCTGACCGGCATGGCTCACTGAATAAGTGAAATCGGCGTTGAAGTTGCACATCCCCCACAATAAATTGTTTTGTGTGTCCTGTCACACAAATCCTATCAAACACGAAAAAATATTCATTACATTCCCTAGTTTACATCCTTGGTAGTTGTAATGTCGTAAAAAAATTTAAAAATTAAAAGACACTTAATATGATATAAAAAACGAGATAAAATGGCAATTTGAAGGGAGAGAGATAATATGGGAGACAACCTTTCCTTGGTTTTTCCCTCTGTAGCTAATAAAAAAATTCTCCTTTCTCCTGTATAATTTGAAATATGGCATTTCATCGCAATTTTTCATCCCCTGCCATATTATATAGGATGGTGGGTAAGAAGAACGTTTTTGGAAACTATTCATCATCGAATTAGCAAGAGTCGTAAAAATAAAATCAAGTCTTTTGCAGTGAATCGGGAAGGATTCTTCTCTCTCTGTCTCATCTTAGAACAAAGGAGTGAATCACTACTTGAAGCCTCATAAAAAACTATTTGCAAATTGGAAATATATAGCTTACAACGGGATTGGACATATGCAGAAGTCTCTCCCTACACAGAAAGACACACCACACACACAAGGAAAGAGAGGGAAGTGAGTTGGGCGAAAGAAAAAAATAAATTCACATGTCACACAATTTTGCAAAAAAAAATTTACATAAAACCTCAGGATTTTTTGAGTAACAACAACAAGTAGGATGGAAGGAAGACAAGAAAAGGGAATTTGTTTGTTTGTACACGGAGGAGAATGATGAAGAAGAGGAGGAGAACATTCAATTGTATGTTGTGAACGGTGTAAATTTAATTGCCGAGTGTCTGCAATAATAAAAAATTAATTCAATTCCTCCTCCTCCCTCCTCCTCCCCTCTTCTAAGAAAGAATGATCTTGAGTCCATCTTCATCTCTTCTCTTTTCTATTTCGACGAATACAGATAAATGATAGATAGATGAGCACAGGAGAGAGAGAGATTGAGGGTCCATCAATGGCCAATGGAAGGAATGTGTGTGTGTGCAATTTTTTTAGCACTCTCCTCTTGCTCACTACATTTGTCTTTGTGGCGGAGAGTTATCGCATCGTAAAATGGAAACAGGATTCAAATATTCACTATTCAGTTTTTGAAGACTAACTGTCGTAAAAAAATTTTTCTTCCATCCTCCTCCCCCCTTTTTGCCCAAGGAAAAGAATACTGTATTCTCCAAAGCACCATCATAATCCCAAGTTTTTAAAAAGAATGTGTGCCTTTACCTCTTATTATTATTATGCAGAGATGCGCTGGGTGAATAGGAAGAGAGGAGAGAGAGGAGTAATAATATGTAATTGGCATTTTTGCAAAATGATGGTAATCTCCCTGGCTCCTTTGAGACTCTTCGAATAGTTAATTTTAGAAAGTTTAGTTGGGAATTTAGGGTTAACTGGAGACGGATCATTTTTAAATAATAATTTTCATAACAGTCCAAATTTCAAGCGTTGAAAAAAATCTACTTGGCTGGTCTGGCGAAATTGTCCCGTAGTGTAGTAAATGGCGTCCAAGTTGACCACCAAAAACTTGATTCAGCTATTTAAATTCTTAGCCCAAAACAGAAAATAATACAGTAAGTGGCGTTGAAGCTTCGCAATGAGAAGACTTGAAATTTTACAAAATAGTTAAGACTGTCCATAAAAATTATTTCTGTCGCTTCAATTTTGAATTTAAAATTTCCTTGACATGGACCAGCATCTCAAAAATGTGTACATTTAAATCCAGTTGACAAATAAACCTGTGGATTCGATCATTTTAACCAGTCCGTTTTTACTTTCATTTGAGATTCTCTCTCTCTCTCTCTCTCTGCCAGTCTCTGCTCAAATAGAATGTGAGAAAGTTGAAGGTTGAGGCCACAACAATAATAATATCCGGAGGGACATCTCATGATCATTCCAATTTATCAGTCTTATTACCCAGGATCTCTTCTTATAATTCACAAACCATGCATACCTAATCCACACACACACTCACTCTCTCTCTCTTCATTCTCATGTTATTGTGCCTTTGTACCTTTTTGTCCAGTTCAGTGATATATACACAGTATAGGAATACAATTGGAGTGAATTTAAATAGGGTGTATATATCTTGTGGTCATACACACAGCGAGAAATAAGATTCTGACTCTCTCCTCCTCCCTAATCTCCAGGGAAGGTAGTGGTCGAGGGAAGACCCATCACTATTAATCTATATGAGCATTCCAATTTAGCTATCAATTCGAACGAGTATTAGGTTACCTGTTTGGTAGGTGAGGGAAGGGTTCACCTCCCCGATTTTTATTTCGTCATTGACTCGAGGCACATTCTCTTCACATACACAAATTCTCACCTCCACATTCCACTTCTCCCACATTCTTTTCCGAATCTCCACTGCACAGTACGATTGGAAGGATGTGAATCAACTCCTTTCAAAGTTTGTGTTGAAAATTTAACTATAAATACTATTAAAATATTTTTAGAAAAACTTGATTGGGTATTCTTAGCATTTTTAAGCACAAGGAAAAGTCGGAAGAAAAATGAAGTTCGACGCCACTCGGTTATAATTTTCCAAGCGGTAGCTGTAGACGGCTTTAGCAGATGTGATAGCAGAGTGAGTTCGCTATCTACTGGTCTCCCATATTTTGCAGTTGAATGAAATGAGTTCCAATTGTGGACAATTGTCACATTTTTTCAAAAATTCCTTGGTTTTCAAAATCCTTAATTAATTAAAATTCAACTTGTCATAAATTTGGGACTGTCAAAGACAGAATTAATGTTAGTGTCGTCTCTCCTTTTTGCATCTGTCATTGTTTTCCCTTGGCTCGAAACTTCTTTAGAAGCAGCTCCGATTTCCATCCTAAATTCGACATGATTATCTCTGAGGATGCAAAGATGTGGAGATGGACAAAGATTACAAGAATTGTCTACTATAAAATGACGGCTGAGGACACAGCTGTCTAACATACACGTCCATTGTACACACACACATTCTACATATACGAGCTCATCTCGTTTAAACCTTGAAATTTCCATGGGAGAGATGCGCTATGAAAATAAAATGGTTTGAATTTTTCACGGACAACAAGAGAAGTCATCTTCTCTCTCTCTCTCTCACACACACACACACACTGCACTGTGTGTGTGTGAGACGGGGAATTCAGAATAATTCAGAATGGTTGCATTTTATACTTTATTATGAAACACACAACAAAAGAGAGAGAGAGAGTCGGGGGGATCATTCACTTGATTATTCGAGTATTAAATTCAAAAGACAGCTGTAACCGGTTAGGAACTGTGTAACAACAACAATAACAACAGCCGAGGAATGAGAGAGAAGGGGGAAATTGCATTGCAATAATTGCAAGAGAAAAATCAAGAAGACGGGAGAAAGGAAAAATTGCAGTTTTTGAGAATAGTTAATTGTAAGGCTCTCAACAAGTCGGTGGAAAATGCAGCCTCCTGTAATCCCCACAACAACAACACACACACACACAGCTACAGCTAGGCTATATAAAATTTAATTGTGTGTGTATATATAACAAGGCATCATCCATTTCCCCCTCCGTCTATGTATTCTCTGGCTATCAATCAATCATAATCACAATGAGTCAAGGATCCCTCAGTAATACACACACAGCCAACGACTACCATCATCAAAAACTTTCAGCCTGACAAACTTCCCCACTTCTTCTCACACTCTCTCTCTATTGTACTACACACACACACATGCATTGTATAGATTCAAATTCCAGAAAAAATTGGAAAATCAATGTCCTCATCGTAGCTCCATATTGAAGGGATTTTGCAAGCGAGAAAAAAGATTTATTAATTTTATAAATAAAATTAATTTTGCTCAACTTCCACACCGCTTTGTGAAATCACGCCCTGAAAGTGGTACCAGCAGTTTTAGGTCCCATTTTTATAAAACGAGTTAAAAGTTCTGAACTCTCGAAATCATTTTTATTTAAATGAAAATAGTCCTGAACCCAAAAGCCTTGTTGCCACACATTTTGAAAATATTTTTTCGAAAACTCCAGGGAAAAAATTTCAAAATAGAACTGTACGTTTTCACACACACACACAGAAGACCATCTTCCTCTGTGTTTAAATCCAGCTCATCAACTACAGAGACAGAAAACAGTGACAGAGACTTGCTCCCTTATCATCTCTCACAATCTTGGCCAGACACTCTCTGCATTTGACGACGATTAAAATTAATTATCCGTTCACCAGAAGTCTCAACTCTCTCTAGAGAAAATTTATGCATCCCTGCTTCCACCATCCCAGCACACACACAGACACCCAGTAGTAGCAGTATTCTGTAGCTCGGTAGAAAATTGAATTACGGTATATGCAGAGAAAAGAAGAGAGAGAGGAGTACAAATTGGAACAAGCCTGGTTCAATTTCCTGAGTTGAGTACATACATTAGACCATCCTCTTCTTCTGACTGCCATTTTCCTGGCTGTCTACTCTCTGCCTCACTCCCTCTCCATTCTCATGACGAGGAATTCAGCCTCTGCCCAACACACACACACACAACACAGTCACTTCCACTCGTTTTAAGCCTACATGGATTATGAATTGCCAAATTGATTACCGTCATCGTTGAAATTGTGATTTGTTTTGAAATGTTAAGGGCGAGAAATTGAAATTGAGAGGAAGGGAGTTTGAGGAGGAGTTGAATATATGATTTGATAAAGTGGAAAAAGTACCACTTCCTCCGTTCGTCTGTCTGCGTGTGTGTCCTACACCTTACGAAAGATGGAATGTCCAAGTGCAATGGAACTCCCAATTAATTAATTCGATTAGAATTTCCCTACATACAAGTAGAAGTAGGTATGTACACACACACAATGCGTGTGTGGAGAGTGCCACACACTCCCAAAATTCACCAAAGTGCAATTTATCCTCTCCCACTGTCTGACTACCTGTCTGTGGAAAAGTAAAGCCATAAATTTTAATTCAGGGGAGGAGAGAACTGAACTGTCCATCCATAAAATACCGACCAAACCACCCAAAAACCAAATACAACGCACATACAGATAGTCTCTGCAAAATCGTGTATCCATTTTCTAGAGTAATGCTGCTCAACTCAGAGGAGAGGAGGGAAAAAGTCATCCACCATTTTAATAAAACAAAAAAGATTTAATTGTGCACAAAGTAGAAGAGCAGAAGAGAAGGAAATCGGTCACGGGTGTTCATCAATCCAATTTAGGACAAGACACGATTAAAACACTTAAGCAAAAAAAGAGTTCTCACTTCTTGCCCTATTCACATGAGGAGGTTAATTAAACGCTCACAATTAAATTATACCTTCCAGCCAAAATTCTCACCTCTTTTTTCCATCCCCAAAAAATTTTTGGGACTCGAGGAGTCTCCCAATTTTTTATACAATCCCTCAAAAAATTTCTAGTACAAAATGGATCCTCATTTTACGCCAATTTCCTCCTATAATTCTTTGCAGTAGCACACACACAGCATTGTATAGTAAGAGAGAGAACAAAACTATGGATAAGGATGGTAATAAAATAGATAAGAATCTGGATGAGAGAAGCACATCATCATTTCGGTATTTGGGATATCCAATCCTGTCATAGCTCGAGAGAGAGAGAGAGATGAACTGAAAAAGGATGACCATCAATTTATGAAAATCACAACAGAGAATTTTTGTGATGAAGATACAAAACAGATGCGGATGATACCCTCATCCCCTCCATCTCAAATCTGAGCTTAAATGGAGAGAGAGACAAGGGAAGAGAAGATGAGGGCAGATTATTATGAAGATCTCTTCCACTTGGAAGTGCAGCAGAAGCAGATACGTACATAATGGGAGAGGTTGTTTTGCAAATTGTAATATTTTTGCAAAAGAGAAGTCATTGCTTGACCAGTTTTTCTTATATCCCCAGCTTTACAATGTCTTTCTCTCTTTCTCTTCACACACACACACAATGTATGGACCTATTCATCCCTGTACAAAATCTTTTGTGTTGTGAGGACGAGGAGAGGAATGGACTGATGAATTGCACAAGTTGAACGCCGCTCATTATATGTGGTGCACAATGTGTAGAGTTGCATTTATATAACTTTTTTTTTTATTATTTAATTGCATTTAAAGTTGTTCGAAGACTATGACTTCTGTTCAAACTTTGGCTACTGCGAAAGGAGGGAGAGAGAATCTTGTTTTTAATATCCTATCCGTTTTATTTTCCACATTTGATTGTGATCCTCATAAAATTTTAATTTTTACCCCCTCTCCTTCCACGTCTCATTCGTTACTGTGAAGAGAAGAAGCCGTTTTGAGGGTTCAGGATTTTATTGGTGTAACAATAAAGAGGGAAAAAGAGAGGATGTGCGTTTCAACAATTGAAATCCTCCTGTCTTACGAGTGAGTGTGTGTGCCTGTTGTTGGTTGAGACGGAGAGGGAGCGGAAATAAAAGTCACAATTAGAGAAAAACAATGGGTCATCAATTCATGGATTTTATTATGTCATTTTTTGAATGTTTCATCATCAACTGGTCAAATCTTCCTATTGATTAGGATGGCACTGACCTAATCCTTGTCCGTTTCATTATCTCTCCATTTTTATGTCAAGTTGAATAAGCATTCGTTAAGACCTTCGCACAGCATCCATGATAAAATGATGATGATTGGTAGTTCACTTTTTTTAAAATTTAATAATCAAAAATCAGCTCAACATTTTTTTTGTCCTCTCTCCATCTTTTTGTGAGAATAAAATTGAGGGGGTCGTAAAAATGGAATTTAATGCAATCAAAATTCATAGAAATTAATAGCTCTTTTCGTATTCATCCAAATTTTATTGTAGCAACTTTTTTTGAACGGAGGATTTTTTTTGGATTTTAAATTGACACTGTAAAATCTCACCTGTCATTCGTAATCGGTCAAAAGTTCAAAATTTCGATTGAAAATGCGTTGCTCGGAGAAGCAGACCATCAAGAGTTCGAGTAGTGAGGAATCTAAACAAACTTTTTGCCCAAAACAGCATTGATTCATTGGAACGGCGTCGAACTTTATAAATTTTACCCACATAAATAAAATGGTTCAAACTCCCTTTTCTTCACTGTGTGGTCATGTAGGCTCACCCTAAAATAACAATCATGTTTTTCTGAGTGCCCCCTCCCTTCACAAACTCATATAGAACCGTAAAAGTCTCATCTACCTAATCCCCCATAAAATTTGAATTTTTTAATCCCCTCCCTTCCATACACCATACACACAACAACTAGGATAATAATTACCTTGGTTAAATTGCCTGCCCTTCTTCCTTGCTTGAACTAACAAAATGGCCATTGATCATCAAGGAAATGATTTGAGATTGAAGAAAGAAGATAAAGCACGACAAAAATTCCGCTTGGCTTGATCTCACCTATTCAGTATTACTTCGTATCCTCCACGTATATTGGACATTAAAGACCACTCACTAACAACAACACACACACACAGGCACAGGCACACATGGGAGAGAAATATATTAAAGTTAAAACCAATCATTCCACTCACCGTTCAATAATAATTGAATCAAAATTATATAGAAACATCCATTAAAATGCCTTGTAAAAATTCCCCTCATTAAAATTTATTCCCTATCCACAGTCCCATACACATCTCTCTTTTTCTCTGTGTGTGTGTGTGTTTCTCTTCCTGTTGCTTCCCAATCTCCCCCTCCGCAAAAAAAATTAATAGGAAGCTGAGTGTGTAATCCTTCTAGTCCATTTTTATTGGAGAGAATCAAATATTCATCCTTCTCTCCATTCATCCTGTATTTATCATTAATCATTAATTTGATCCTAATATTGATTGAGTTCCTTCGGCACACACACAACATTTGCTGCTTTACCGGTCATGCCATGACATGACCAGTGCACACAGAAAGCATAGGCAGTGTTCGTGACCCAATGATTAAAAAATTAATATCACAATTACAGGAGAATATTGGGGAAAAGGAGGAACCGGAAAAAAACAGTTTCTCATGCCAGTAAAATCCACAACAAGAAGAAGAAAAAAAGTGGAAGAAGATGAAGCGGCTTAATTTGATATGATACGATAGAGGGAAAAAAGACAATGGGAAAATTCAATAGAGAAGGAGAGATACCAGAGGAAATTATGGGGTCGGGGAGTCTAGAACAAAAAAATGGAGGTTTTTTTAATGTTACTTCAACATCGCTAACAGTGTTTAAACAATAATTATTAAAAAAATTTCTCTCTCCCTCCTCCAATTCTCCTTTTTGTTCATCTTTCTTTTTGCTCTCTCCATGTCACTCAACAATGTTGACTCATATTTTGTATGCTCAACGAATTAAAATGGCTTCTCCTTCCTTTTTTTGCTTCTTGTTAAAAAATTCTATTTAGCTCCGCAGAGTGTGTGTGTGTGGAGGACAAACAAGGGGTCATCAACATAAATTAGCTAAATCAGAAAATTGCAATTAAAATCCTGTATCCTTTGTACTTGAAGGAGATGATTTGAGAATGAAAATTCAAAAGGGCAAGAAGGAGTCAGGTGTGCCAGATTATTATTATGAAGATCAGCCATAAAGCACAACCAAAGCGTCTTCGCTGGCTACTCTTCCTTCTCGTGGAAAAGCTAACGATAAAGATGAAGCGTGAGCTTTTTACCTTTTTTACTTGAAAGCTTGTGACTTCATTGTGTGTGTGCCTGTGTGGGGAATTATGGCTTGAAATCTGGTTACTTTACACACAGATAGACAAGAGCATATCATGTTTTCCTATTAATTTACTCATTGTAAAAATTAAGAGGATAACGGAAGCTGACCAATCATTCTAACCGTAATATAAGTAGAAGTAAAAGAGAGAGGCTGAGAGGGGAAAACACTGACTGTGTAATAAAATTTGAATTATGAGAACGAGGAAATTTCGTTTCGTGGAAGAAAGTTTAATTAATTGAAAAAAAAAGTTTTTATGAGCCTAATCATTATTTTAAAAGTGTTTTTTTTAGTTGAATAGCTTAAAAATGTTCAATTTGTACAGAGTAAATATTGGGAAAATTATTTAATTGAAAAAATATTTTTGCTCAACTTCAACGCCGATCGAGGGTTCGCTGTCTTGGATTACCACACGGAAAGGAAAAGACATGCAAGGAAAAGGCTAGTTTTCGAGGTTTGGAGTTTACTTTCCATTTAATTAATTAGCCATGTTAAGAAAATTATTTAAAATAAATAAATAGAAAATTAATATCATAATTAGCGACTGTCCTGTCATTTTCACCTCTACATAGCACAACGCAGAAAAATATTTTCTCTCGTTTACTGAATTTTTGCAAAAATTCCCTTCCTCTAAAAAATTAATTGTAATTAACTCTGATGAAAAAACAAATTGAACAATTTTGATTGGAATCTGTGTTTCTATGTTATTTGACCAATATCCTGCCTCTTTTCCATACTTTCGAATTAAATTTTAAATGTGGAAGTCAAATAAAAGAAAATTCTCTCACACACACACACACACACCCCATGCACAAAATAGTGGGCAAACATGCTTCATCACACCAGAAAACCAGAAAACGGTGTTTAAATTGCAATCAATTGCAATTATCTCACCTGATAATTCCCAAATCGCATGCTAATTAATTATACCTTTTGCATACAACCTCCTGAGCAAAGAGATCACGAATTTTACACAAAAAAATAGAAAATTACCAGAAAATGGACAGTTCGACCCAACACACACACACACAGATACACACTCACACAGGCAAAAGAAGAAGAATCAACAAATCTGCCCTACATTTCCACCTTACCTCCACACACACACACACACACACGAACGATAAAGTTTACACTCCTAGGTCATGTCAAAAAAAATTTTAAGGGATAATTTCCGATTGGCATACACAACAATGTAATGTACAAGAGAAAAGCACAGTGGATTATCTCCCTTGTTAATCGTTGATAAAATTCAAAGGGCAGAGCAATTCTTACACCTGTGTGTGTGTGTGTCGCACACAATCAGAAAGAGAGAGAGAGATGATGTAGAGGCCAGTGTGTAACAATAAATTCACAATGGATTCATTTGAAGGAAACAACAATACAGCAGAAGAACAAGACAACAGGATTAACCATATATTATTAGATTATGTACAATAACACACACGGCATTTAGCCCAGATGTAATTTGTAGTATAACCATATATAATTTAATACTAAAACATGTGCAAAGAGAGAGACTTTTTGTTGTTGGTGCACCCAAATCGTGACTGGATTTTTGTGTGTACGCTCTGTGTAGATCCAATACACAAAAGTCATACTCTCTTTGTGCTTGTGTGTGTTGTACTTTTTGTAGTAAACTAGTAATAATATTAATCATGATGATAATCAGAGCTAGTCTAGTTTCACAGCAGAGTAGCTCTCTCCGACCTCTTCTCTCCTTGTATTTTTCACCCAGGAACAGGAAATCCAGTCCTGTCAAAATCCAAATCGAAATCAAAATAATTATCATTAAAACAGTTTCTCTCCCTCCTCCTATCCTTGTCTACAACTTTACAAAAGTGTCAGAATTCTGAGAGACTGACTGGTGTGTGGATTGGGATTGATAAAGAATTTTTTTTTAATTTGACAAGCGTCATCTGATGATGTCTGGCTAGAAAAAAAACTAAATAGTGAAAATCTCTCTCTCTCTTTTCTCCACAGTCTACACGTACAGTATTTTGTCATAATTAATGGGAGAAGTTAAATAGAATTTTAAAGGTGGTAATCATCGTGGAGGGAAGGGGGTAGGGAATTTTGTCGAATTTATGGCACAAAAAACGGAGCAGTGCAATGCAGAGCAATGGGTGCTATCAATCTAGAGTAGAATCATTCATAAAATAATTTACAGCATCTCTCATGTGTACCATGCTATTGGCTTGGCCTCCCTACATTACATGAAATAAATCAAAGATAAGGAGGGATGAAGCCACAAGGAGAGAGAGAGAATTGTTACAATGTAGGACAGTGTGGTAGTAAAAAAATTGGAAAATGACTCGTAAAATTTACCTACACACACACACACACTGGGTGACAAGTGTGTGTGTGAAGGTGTGAGGGTGGTGAGGTCATTTGTACAATTTTTAAAATATTTTAAAATGAATTAACTTATATTTATTTCCAAGGAAATTTGTCACGTCTCGACGCCGTCTATAATTTTCTCTGTCGTAGGGATCTTTTTCTAAGAGCAAAGGTCATGTAGTTGTTTTTTTGTGGACATCGAGAATTGACAGATGAAAATTTTTCAAAAAATTAATTAAAATTAAATAAAAGAAGTGCCTTTGGTTTTGAAAAACTGTGTTGCCCACATGTGTGTGTGTCCTACACTCCAGTCTTGATTGTACCGAAGAAAGTGTGAAGTGGAGCAAAATGGTTCTATATATATAGTCTACGAAAGGTTACATGTAATTTCATGCCTGACACTTTCGTCCCTCCAGCACGTATGTAACTCGAACACGAAATAACGAAAAAGTAAGCCAGGAAATCAAAGCGAATGGCATTTCCGCTTCTCTGAGTCTCCATCACACACACACTACACACTACAAAACACACACTCTCTCACAGGGACAGTGGAAATCCTTAGACATTTAAATAGAAAATCATGTTGTCGTTCAGAGACTGACGTGAAGGAAGAAGAAGACGTTACACTTTAGGAGATCCCAGCAGCCACAAGTGAAACAGTCTTTTCAATTGATATCATTGCACAACCTCTCCTCCTCTTCTCCTTTGAGTGTCTCCTGTCATGTTACATGTGTCTAGGTAAGTGAGACTTTTGGAAATGAATGAATTTTAAACACAACTCTCTCTCTCTCTCTTGTCTTTCTTGTGTGTGTGTAGATTTCACCATTCAGATGTTACAGGGCATTGTTTTCCCTTCACACACGCACAATTTCTCGTGATGCAATCGCACGAATCATATATTTTTAACTCTCTTTTTATTCACACTACGAAAAAAAAATCACTCACTTGCATGTGAGTACCTTAGAGCAAGCTTTCGTAGTTTGGGGACAAAAATCGCTCAAAAATCACCAAACGGCGTCGAGGAATCTCAAATTTTTCCCACTGGTTTTTCATTCATAAATAAGACAGGTGACATTATTTTCAAAAATTCAAAAAACTGTACACATCCTCTCCCGTTTTTTTGTGTCATCCCATATTTCAAAAAATTACCTTCTATTCCGTGTTTCCAAGAATCCTATTTATGACATGAGAAATATCCCTCCTTCCAGACTCTTCTTGAAATAAACGAATTTAAATAAAGAAGACAGATGTGGAGAGGAGGAAGAGAGAGATGATTCATCTTTCCACAATCACCGTCCACATACCATGGAATTGCAAATGGGTGCTTATTTAGTTCCCTCCATCCATTATATAAGAAAAACCGTTTAAAAATTCGTCCTGCAAAACTCCAATTGAATGCTTCCTTCTATTTTTCCACCGCATCCTCCCCCATTTATACTGTCTTGTCACCTTTTAAATCCATACCTTCAGAGTCCGATACATTGAAGTCATTTGAATCCCTCCACTTTGAATATGGAAACTAGAGGAAAAAATTTTCGATCAGACTGTTACATATTGCATAAATTATGCTACCATGTCATGTCCGCTATACACAAAATTACAAGGAAGAGGCTAGCACGACTCGACACATTTTTTTTACATCATGTCAAATTGAAAACCAAAATCATCATCTTGTCATTATGAACGCTTTTCCCTTCAACAACAAAGACAGCTTTTGTTATCCTCCTCATTCTCTCTCTTCTATTTCCAGGGACACTTGGCTATCCTCCACGAAACTGTGTACAAAAAAAGCGTATCATAACAACTGGAAGATCTCCTCTCTCTCTCAAGTGGAGAGTTCCCATGCCCTTAACAAAATAAAAACAAGAATTTTCAAAACGCCCATACTCCAAACAAAATGTGAATGAAAATCGTCCTTCATTTTTGATCTCCTCCTTGAATCCTCCTCACCAACTTTAAATGAAAATAGTAGGTTGCCCGGGTAGGACAAGATGTCCAGTCAATCAAAATATGCGGTAACTTAATCGAGTTTCGACTGTACAATGACAAGAAATCAACCCATCTTATTTTTCATTTTGTTTGCTAAGACATCGAAAATGTTGTGTGGCGTCCAAGTATGGAGAAAGAAAATATTAAGACAAATTATGTTGAATTTTTATTTAAAATTTCTAAACTCCCAAGTTCGACCTCTCATCCAATTTTTTGATGATTCAAGTCAGGAGAGAAAGGACGTAAAGACAAATGGCTTTGTTTTGTCATAACTTGCGTCCCCATGTTCTACATTCAAGTGAATATACAGAGAGAGAAGTGGAATTTTCTCCCCGTGCCCAGCACTTTGTTTGTTAAAGAAGATTAAGGTGGGGCGGGGATAAGGAAATTATATTGAATAATACGAGGAGAATGACGGTTGGTTCATACTAGTACACTCTACACGAAATTAAATGTGTATGAAATATAGGGGAAGGGAGAGTGTGTGTGTGTGAGAGAGAGAGAGAGAGAGTAGAGGGGATGAGGATCCGTCCCAAGGAGATCAAATTACTGAAAAATGATTTCTCACCTAGTTTGACTAGGGAGAGGGAAAGAGGATGGTAGGCATTCGCATAAAATAACACTATTATAATGTAACTCACTCCATTTGTAATAGTTTGTACACAGGGTGGAATACACAATGAGAACATTCAAAAAATTTGAACAAATGGACGGACACGAGGCTTGGCAATTTGAGAAGGGACGAGAGAGGAACAACAACAAAACAACCACAACAATCTGTATCTGTAGATCAACAGCCAATGAAAAACAGAAAAAATTTGTATTAAACAAAAGGGGAGAATCTGAGATATTTAATTCCAAACAGCTGCTAACTATTCCCTCTCGTTTTAAAACAAAGAGAAATATTTTTAATAATTCCTGAATTAACAAAAATTATGCTGGACTTTAACGCCGTTCATGGTTTCTTTTGAGTGTAGGTGACCACAACTTTTGTAGGTGGAAGTTTCTGAAGATCCGTTTCAATTATTGCTCCAGTTCAGATCCTAAATATTTATTCCCGGACAACTGGATGAAGAGCGTCAATAATTCCCTTGTCAAAATTATGAAATTGGAATTTCAATAGTTAATCCCCGAAATTTGAAACGCTTTTAAATAAGAGGGAAATATTTAATAGGCTTAATATGCAGGAGAATTAAAGGAAGCCTGGTGTGTGTCTGCCAAAAATTCCATTCATTTTCTCCCCTCCCTCCCTCACACACACACACACATACACACACAAGAATGTACGTTAATACACTCCATTTCTGTTCACACTTTTACTTTTAAACCTCTCGCCTTGTCCTGAGTCAAAATCCATGGATTGTAAAATTTTTCCAACAATAACAAAAGAGAGAACAACAATGGCTCTGTGGCCTGTACGACTGTATGAAACTGTATGTAATGATTTTGGATTTTTGTGGGAGTTTGACACCCTCTCATTGAAAAGGTTTTTGTGTTTGAGCCATTAGGAGAGGACGATACGATTATCATTTTTGAAGAGCCAGAATGGAGGAAAGTACAAAGAAAGTTTTTACAAGCTTATCTCCGGAGGAAATTGGAAACGACCGACCTAATGCAATGTACAATACTATATTTTGTGTGTAGATACAATAACAGGGCGAATTAGGAGGTTTCCCCCTCTCCCTCACTTTTGTTCGCCCAAGAAATTTAATTTAGATAAAGAGAACTGATAATCTTTTTGGTGGTCTCTCCACAACACAACAAGGCATTTCATTGCTCGAGAGGGGAAATGTCGGCTTATTGTCAGAAATCAATGTGTTTCACACACATGTGTGTGTGCCCTCTTTGTGGTTAGTGTCTCCCCTCTAAATCCAATTTTAATTAACTAATTGTGGGGTAATCATCAACTTTCAAACCCCCAGTAATGGACTTAATAAGCCAATTTACTCTTACTTTGTTGAGTCCTCGACAAATTTGAAGAGGGAGAAAAATATTTTTTATGGCCGACAATTTTTTTGTAAATCTGATTTGATACAAGACAATAACAATAAAAAAACGAAACAAAAAAAATTTTATAAGGTCAAAATTAGATTCTCACTTCAAACCAAGTCGGATTAATATAATAAAATAAAAATATTTAATTCACAAATAAAAAGACATAATTTTGTCAGAGTTGAACGCCGCTCGAAGAGAAAAGAAACTCAAGCGGCTGTAGATTTAAAGTAGAATGAATTCGGCTCTTTTAGGCAAGGATTGGTTGATGTGTGGGGTTAAGACTCTTTCGTAATTGCGTAATAACACGAATTAAGGAGTTTTAATAACAAGGGTTATTTTATAGACTCCAGAATGTGTGTGTGTGGGTGAAAAGGAAATTCTCCATTCATTGATTGTGTCTCTCCCCATTTCACCTTCACACACAATGTACCGTCATGTATTTTAAGAAAAAAAACACCTGTTTCCTACCACCATCCCCAGTTCAAAGTATACTCTCTTTCAATTTTATTTTTATTTTTGTCCATTTTCCCCTCCCTTTCCTTCCAAGACCTCCTCCACTTCATGCACATCCACAAATGTAGCATAACCTATTGTACTAGAATGTAAGGTTCCTTTTCCTTGAAATTACTTTTTAATGTTATTTTTGTTCCAGCACATCACGTCCCAAGGTATTACACACAGAAACACAATGCAGTGAAAATACCTCCTCCTCCTTGTATATCCTTTCCATGACTTGGACAAAAACCAGATGCTTAAATGTGTACATATTTAATTTCTGATTGTACTACATTTTGTGTTTATTTTCCCGTTATCTCACCCTACTCGGACATGAACTCCCCTCCCTTTTTACATATTGCATGTGCACACCATTGCCTGACACAATATCGTAAAGAGTAGAGCTAGTTCAAGAGTAAAGGCGGACATGGAGAGAGAGAGAGAGAGTGCAGTGGTCATTTTACGGTAATTATTATTATTTTGGGAGAGAGCTTAAAAGACTCATACATCTTCCAGAACGGGGTAATATAAATGTCACATTAAAATTGACATAGAAAGTTCCTTGTTAGACCCCATGTCATCAACTTCCATTATTAACTCCGAGTGAGGAGTAGGAAACTGGGAAAACTGAAATTTTCAAAATTAAAATCACACTTGTTTACAGTCGAAATCAGGAAAATGCTTGAGTGGCGTCCAAGTCCTTTTTTCAAGGTATTTACATGTCCATGAAAAAATGAACACCGACTCTAAATTCGTTTTACACCACAAAATTGCTAACAAACTTGTGAGCGGCGTCCAACTCTGGTAAAACTGGACAAATGATTTTCTTCCCCATTCCCCCATCCAAATGTTAAATCAATAAAAATAAATTCGCAGACTTCCTTATGAGGCTTCGAAAATGGCTAATCCTTGTCAAATAGAGAAGACAGAGAGAGAGAGAGACGGGAGAAAAAAATTGGCCATAAAACTGTGCTTTGCTCCAATATGTACCATAAATCTAATATCCTTTTCATTTTAGGGAGAGACTCGAAAGAGCGTCGAGTGGTCATTTACACATTAACACTACAATTCTTGTCAGCTTAAAAATCTGAATAAGGGCCTACACACACACGTAATACTCTGAGAGCAGAAGGAGATGATCCTTTTTCCCTAGACCCAACTGTCATTTCTGTACAGTCAGGTCATCTCTCCATATAAATTGATGGCTATAATACTAAAATGTAAGTTTTATCGTTCCCCCATCATCATTTTAAATCCTCCGTCCAACACACACACACACACAAAGTCCCAATTGAACTTGACTGCTTATAAGGAGTTAATTCCACTCTAGTTGTCTCGCAATTTCTCCCCCTCCATCCCTCCTGGTCAATCCAAAGGCAGAGAGAAGTTTTGCTAGTATGTATACAAGGAGAGTAAATGTAGAGTGCGAATAAGTCCGTCATCATCCTCAGTTGTCTACAAGTCCGTCCATGTCAGACCTCAACTGAATTTTTGCTCCATTTTTTGCGACAACACAACACTTGGGGCAGAGTCGATATGACCACAGATCATCCACTCTTCGTGTTGGAATTCTCTCTCTCTCTCTTTGTCTGTCAAGACTAGGAGTGATTGTCATCCAAGTCTCAATGCATTGTCAGAGCAGTTAAAACTCATTAGTCAATGACAGTGCCGTTTGGCCTCTGCCACATTTTCATATGAGAAAACTTGTAAAGGAACAACTTTTTTTTAATTGCAGTTAGACTCACATTACGGAACACACATTTTGTGGTGAAGATTTTTCCCACTCAATCTTCTAATTGTTCCAATTGTGTGTGTAACTGAATTCAATTCAAAGCAGGGGATAACCCAGTGCATACAAAATATGATATGATTTTTCAAAAATTGTGTGAGAAAATTTAACTGGAATAAAATATCATGTTTTGAAGCCAAGGAGCTATTCAAATAAAATCTGAGTAAATATTGAGATCCAAAAAGCAAACCGAGTGTCTCAATCGGCGTCCAAGTCGAACAGAAACGCAAGCACAAATTAAATATATTATTGACATGCAACTATTTATTACTTAACGTAATTGAGTCTTAATTCAAATTCTATCCATTTTATTACATCTTTTTGGAATTCCCTCTTACATCTCATAACTTTATTTGGATGCCTGAGCGTCATTAAAATCATGCAAACCTTCTCTCCCCTGACAAAGTCGTAAAAACGTAAATTTAATAATGATGTCTGTCCTCGGAAGGGACAAGTACATGAGAAAGAATGTAAGCAAAAATAAAGAATTTTATACCCAACGAATAAATCCACCAGGTACTGGTTGTGTGTGTCATGTGTGTGTGTGTCACAAATGAGAGACAGACACAATTTTTTTTGAACTCTTTAGCTTGACAGAGAAAGAGACAGTTGAGATTCCCACAACTCATCAGTTTCCACACACACACACATTGCCTGTCTTCCACAACAATCCAATACAATTAAAAGTCAATGTCAACATTATAGATTTTTATGGTATTTGGATGAGCTTCACTCATGGATATACTTACTTATATGAACACTCCTCACAATACAAGACAGGCCTACTTCTTACCTGTCGTTTGCTACCTACTCTTTCCTTTCTGATTCTTGAAAATCTCCTCTCTCTCTACATTTCACAATGACAAAAGAGTCGTTGGCTCAACGTTCATCTGTTCCATTTTTTTCTCTTTACCTTTCTCATTACGCTCGCATTATCCTGTGGCACAAAAGTCACAAATTTATTTCCTTTGCCCTTCTGTCATTTTTGAACATGGAAATTTCAAAAAAAGTTCATTCCTCATTGCTCATGAAATTAAAATCGACGGTAAATGATGAATGTAGGTCTAATTCTTCGCTTACAACTGAAATGGGTAAACAAAGATAGAACGGCGTCGAAGTGCAGCATCCTCACGCAATTCAATTCCACCCACACCCAAATTAAACATTTTTTCTGAAAACAAAAATACTCTCTCCCATAAAAATTTGAAGATGAACAATTTAATTACACCCACATGACTCTCCCTCCCAAATCCTAGTCTTTTGTAGAAAGAGAAAAATAGGGACGCCAACACACAACTTTTTTGTAGAATTTGAGAAATTCGGTCTTTACACACACAATACAGAAAATGCATTTGAGAGAGAATTTGTGTGGATAATAAAATGAGAGGAATTCACACCATCGTGTGAATCGACTGGGCAGCTCCTTGCACTATGATATGTGTACATTGTTGTGTATTGTACACAGTACACACCAACACGTACAAAAATCGAAAGACAAAAAAGTAGAGAAAGAAACAGAAATAAGACATACCTACAGAGTACAGAGAGAAGTGAGAGAGAGAGAGATGGAATTTTTCTTTTTGTCCTCCTCTATTTCTTTGATTTCCTTTTCTCCTCACTATCTCACTGTACACCTCATCCCCTCTCCCTCTCTCTCGCCTTCGCCCTTTACTTGGCCCAAAGAACAAAAGGAAACGACAAGAGAGAAGAGTAGTTGGAAGAGATGTAAAGGAAAAACTTCTAGTTTCAAACACTGCATTCTTCTTCTTCTTTTCCCAGTCCCCACACATCACAACAGAATGAGAGAAACAAACAATGTAGTGCTACTTGTCTCTCTGCCTTGTCTTTCAAAATCTGAGACAAAACAAACGAGGAAGAACACATGTAAGACATTTGAGAGCAGACAGCAGGGATAAGAGGAGAGAATAAGGCCAAAAAATGTGATGTAATTATTATGCACATTAGTGTCATAACGAGAGCAGCAGCAGTTTGAGTTTGGTTGTGGTGCTATTTCCATATCTAAAGATTTAGGAGAAAAAAAACATTCATTTTTAAAAGAGGAAGGAGGAGACTTACGTAGACAATCCTGACACACACACGAGAGAGAGGGAGAGAGAGAGAAACGAGTTGAAAGAAAGAAAAAGAATTTGATTTTTGATTGTGCAAAGTTTCCACTTGCTTTCATTTGAAAAATCCGAGCTACACTTCTTCTCCTCCTCCACATCCTTGTGTGTGTGTGTGACGTGCCACAATGGACAATAGTAGAACAAGAAGGGAGAGTTACGTCTTCCGTTTCGAATGTCTCTCAAGTAGTCAGAATAGAGAGAGAGAAGAGTCAAAAAAGTGTTAAGTTGAGAATGAGAGGTGTGATGTAACACACACACGCATCATACACAATGAGGGCCCAGGAAATACATGTATATTGTGTGTGTGTGTATGAGTATAATGAAATGTACCATCCTCTTCAGAGCTACTCAGAGTTCTACGTTCACCTGCTCATAATAAAGGTTTCTATTCCCTGCCTAGCCAAAACTGGAATTTTACTTTGACAATTAAATAGTGAGAAAATATTGTTGTTGTTGTTGTTGTGTGTGTGTAGTGTGGACAGGATGGCAAAATAGGAATGCAGTCGTTTTACTTTTATTTTACTGCAAGTTTATACATAGGACATGTCGACTGTAGGGGGACATGATTTTGATTTCAATGACCTTTTCGTTCTAGATGAAGAGTTAATTGTAGTTAAAGAAGTGACAGAATGGAAATAATTAATTTAACTTAATTTTGCAGCCAAACAGTAACAGATTTTACTGCACTAACTTTTTTTACAACAGACCCGAAGACAAATTTTCTATGAGCGGCGTTGAACTTTAACACATTACCGGCGACAAATAATATTGTGACAGCTCGACGCCGATCATGGAAAAATTTTCAGATTTGTGGGGCTTATGATTTAAGGTTAAAATCTTGTCGTTGTTGCATTGAGTGGTCCTCTCACTTTCCTCTTTTTGACATCACCCCCCCCCCCCACACACACACACACACATTGTTAAGAGAATGAGTCATTGTGTCGTCAATTAGGTCTCATGAAATGGAGGAGATGTCGATTGGACTGTTGAATGGATGAGTGTGATTTTACATGTGGAGTCCCTTTGTTACTCGTACATACGATAAAATAATAGAGGAAGAGAATCATGTAAACTATTTTATTCTTCCTACACCCACATACGACTCTCTCTATGCCTACCTCAAAGTTATGTACAAGCGAAACTATATTTCACATGGTGTGTGTTACGTGTGTGTGTGTGGAGAGAGATCCTCATTATTTGCTAGATAGACAAACAGTCAGGTTGTGTGTGTGGGGAATTCCAAGTATTCTATTCAATCCAGATTTTCTTGGAATTTGTCACTCAGTCTTAGATCTCTCTTTCTGTGTGGCTGCATTAACTACGAGAAAAAAGAAATTGCCGTTTTCCTTTGCAACTTAACTCCCGACGAAGAAGAAGATTCATGTCATGGCATCACAAATTCCCATCAATTAACTCTCTTACAACTCTATTCTCCCGTCTCTCTTTCTCCCACCATTTTATTGACTTTTTGTCTTTGTCTTTCCATCCACTTTGGAAATTATCCGAAACTATTCTTCAGAATTTTGTAACCGATTTCTCTCTTTTATGCATTCCAACAAAAGGCAATTGCTAAATGTGTGTAAACGGTGAGTTAATTTTAATTCAAATTAACAAACGGTGTAAAAGAAGAAAATCACGTTTTAATTTAATCATTTGAAAAAAAGGAGCTAATGAAATCTCTCCACGTTAAGAAACCTAATAAGCACATATTAACGACGAATGACGTCGAAGTGCAGCAAATTCCCTGCAATTTTCTTAATTTTCAAAAAAAGATTCTCTTGAAAAGCTATCAAGGAAAAAACTTTTCACACATATTCTCCAGATATTGAACACTTATGTCAACCTATCCCAGTCATTGGCAAACTTCTCTTACCAATCCAGACTGTCACATTCTGTCCCAAGTTAAATCCCTCCATAAAAATTCATATTTAAAAATCCCTTTGAGAGAAGACTACTTTCTCTTCAAAATATTCCCACACGGAAATGTTTCAATTCATCTGTACAGCCAGTACAGCGTATATGTAAAGCATTCTCACAAGGGTAAAGTACGGACTGGGGATTTTTTTCAATTTTTTGTGAATGACTTTTCTGGGACATTTTGGCACTGTATGAACACCTATGTAACGATTTTCTGCCAACTCGACCATTTAAGGGGTCAAATCCGAGGTCAAAGTTTTCAATTTTTCAACAGCAAAGATATAAGGAAGTTTTGAAATGATCTCCACAACAGTGAAGCAGCGGTGGAGAGGGTAGAGCGTTCGGGAGGCGTTTTGGACGGTCCGAGTTCGAATCTCGGCGACTTTGAAACGTTTTTGCCATTTTTATTTTAAAAAATGAATTCGCAATTTTTTTTCCCTAAACCTTGACAGCATCCTTCGTCTCAAACTCCTGGCTAATAATGTCCGTGAGGCCTGAAAGAGTCCCACAGTCAGATTGGCCTCAAAAGACCAAAAAAGACTGAAATTTAAAATGACCTCTGGAGGTCAAGGCAGTGAAAATTGCACTATGGCCACAATATGATTAGATAGATTAGAGGCAACTTTTTGTTAAATTTTAGCAAAAAAATTGCGAATTCATTTTTTAAAATAAAAATGGCAAAAACGTTTCAAAATCGCCGAGATTCGAACTCGGACCGTCCAAAACGCCTCCCGAACGCTCTACCCTCTCCACCGCTGCTTCACTGTTGTGGAGATCATTTCAAAACTTCCTTATATCTTTGCTGTTGAAAAATTGAAAACTTTGACCTCGGATTTGACCCCTTAAATGGTCGAGTTGGCAGAAAATCGTTACATAGGTGTTCATACAGTGCCAAAATGTCCCAGAAAAGTCATTCACAAAAAATTGAAAAAAATCCCCAGTCCGTACTTTTCCCTTGTNGATTTGACCCCTTAAATGGTCGAGTTGGCAGAAAATCGTTACATAGGTGTTCATACAGTGCCAAAATGTCCCAGAAAAGTCATTCACAAAAAATTGAAAAAAATCCCCAGTCCGTACTTTTCCCTTGTCAGTACAAAAGAAGGAACATTGCCGGAAACATTCCCTTTATTCCGGAAACACCTCTCCATTCTCAAAAGTGTCCCTTCTATTCTTTCATCCTCTTACATAACACACAGTCATTCTTCCCTTTCCCAGTGTATTTTATTGGTAAAAATATGGCATTTTTACAGCCCCACATTTCAATTTCAGTGTCAAGTTCACCATTTTCCAACCCAGAGTCTCAGCATATATTTGACTACACACACACACACACACACACACAGAAACTCTGCATCTGTAATATATTTCTTGATAGGAGGGCCGCACGACTGAAAAGCGAAGTTTTTGAGAATCCTCTCACACACACTGCCCAGCTCACAACCTTCCATATTCCTGACCAATTTACATATGACAATAGTGCGGTTACACACACACACACTTTGTAAGTGAGAGAAGAGGCCCTCTTCAAGAGGAAATGAAATACTCGTCTTGTCTCATTTCATAGCCATAGTCGGGGTGTCCAGGTAGTCCCTGCAAAACTATAAACTATCAAACTTTTCATTCACAGCCTCCTTCCCCCTCTCTCTCTCCACATAGACACACACACACGACGGCCTCTAATAAAGTACACTGAGCCCACCACACACACACACAATACAATACACAATGGACACATTTCAAGTCTCCTGAGATTCTCAAACACACGCGCACGCATCACACAGGTGTTTCTCATAACAGGAGTTACTTTTTTGCTTCATTATCCCCCAAACACACACGCACACAGTAGTGTGTGTGAGAGAGAGAGAGAGAGATGAGGAACATCTTTTACGCAATGAGCAATGACACTGAGCGATACAATAGTTTCCGATCATAATTCTGATCAACTCCTTTGCACCCAGGAACCTTGGATTTGGGGTGATTAGGAGACATGGTCATAATTTCTGTTGAAAAGGATTTTCACAAAAAAACGATTTTCCCAAAAAAAATGACTGGCACTTCGAACAACAACAACAGAAGAGGGAGGAGGAAGATGAAGAGGACATCTGATCCTCGCTTGAGAAGACATCCTCCTCCTCCTCTACTGCATAATGAGTTGAAATCTGTGAGAATCCCATCTCTCTCACCTGTGCTGTGACGTGTGTGTGTGTCTGAAAGAACACTCTTTTTTGAGGTGGAAAAGTTGCAAAACAAACATCAGACACAAAAGTACATGGAATTTATCTTCACACACACACAACCTTAGCCATACTGGAATGGTTGCATAAGGAGGATAACTATATGCAAATTAATTGTACAATCGCGTACCGTATCCATCTTTTTATTAGCCCCTTCTTGGAAGCAGTAGCTTTGGAAGTAAATCGCGCTTTTTGATACGCGGTTCAAATATGCCAGTTACGGTAGGGACTCTTCAGAATCTGTAAGAAAGAAGAGATCATGTTCAAAGCCGCTCTGTTGGTGTGCAGTCGTTCAATTTGTGTTTTCATGTTTGAATGGTACAATCCACTACACAAAGGACTGTGTGTGTGTGTGTGTGGAGTTGAACCATGATTTTGGTAGACCGTTTAAGTTGACCAGAGGAATGTAAAACATGAACTATAGTGTGTGTAGTGTGTGTGTGTGTACGTTTGTATGTGGAGCTACCAACTTGAATCGTACAATCTTTAACTTTGTTGTACTACAAAAAGAAGAATGTACATGGACAAGGCACTACTCGTCATTAGCACACACACACACGCACACTGGCAGGTAAGAGAGAGAGAGTATTTGCACATTTGCATTTAGCTCGTAACTCAGTCAAGTGTGGCTTGTTTTACACGATTTGTCATGAGAGTAGAAAAAAGACAGGAGAAATCATATTTATTTGCACATGCTGTGCTTACGTGTGTGTGTAGTGGCTGGATCTTCTCCATTTCGTACTGTTCTTTGCAGGAGAGTTATGACTTTTTAATATAGACCAAGTTTGAAGAGAATCTTGTTTGAACTTTGGATCTTTAATTTTTAGAAAAATTGGGAATTAAAAGCCGTGTGCAAAATCAATCGCACACGATCACACCCAGTCAAGCATCTTTAATTTAAATTTCCAAGTTGTAAAAATGGAGAGGGGGAGAAGCGTAAAAGGAGAATTTGTTTGATGGGGCGCTGCGTTGTAGGACAAGGGATGATTGAGGATTGACATGAATATTGTAGATTTTGAAATGAATATTTCAAAGCTCGTTCCCTCTCTCTCCCTCTCTCTCTTTTCGGCTTGTGACTCCAGATTGAAAAGATAAAGAAGAAGAGAAATGTGTGGAATGTGAGATGTGAGACATTTTTCTGTACGATAATTTTACGTGGACGACATGACTCACATAAAATGTGCCACATATTAATAATATTTGTTGTTCCTATCAGACTTCTCTCTCCCCATGTGTGTGTGTGTGCGTGTGTGTGTGGTTGACAAGAATAAATAAATAGTGATGATTTGGTGGCGGCGAGTTGAAACGGCATAAACTAAATGAACTCTGTAGAAGAGAGAGACACACACACACATACACACACACACACACACACTGGGAATTTTTGTTGTAGTTCAACGCCGTTCACAAGGAAAGATGCTGGTCCTCCCACACTCGACTGTGTCCTCACATCAAAGGAGAAGAGTTGATCTGGTTTCTGCTGATCGGCAAAACTAGAACAGAAGGTGTCCAATTTTTATTATCTCTAATACAATTCGAAATGATGATTGACCAAGTGGAATGGTTATTTAAATTCATTGGAAACTGTGTAACTTCAATCGTTATGATTTGGACACACACATGTGAGGGTAAGAATGTGGGGCTAAGTGAGTTAGCTACATAATCTGTTCAAGAAATTGAACAAGACACATTTGCCTATAATCGGAGAGGAAGAGAGAGAGAAGGAAAGTTGATTTCAATTCGAAATGTTTTTCGAGAGCCGTTGTGTGTGTATCCGCCCACATCTTGAATTTCAACAACTCCTTCTCCTCTTCTTAACTAAAAAGTCACACAAAAAATGTTTTCGAGTGTACAAAGATCTAATAGGCATATGCCTGTGTGTGTGTGTGTAAAATTACAGTCGATTATGATATACTATTTACATCCTCCAGTTGTCACTATTGACAAATGCTCACATTGCATAGCGATGGAGGGTTGGAATTTATGACGGGAGGAATGCGTTTTTTAGTGAACGGCTTCGAAGAAAAAAAGGTAATTGGAGCTGTGGACATGTTCTTGCATAGGACGGGTGTTAACAATTTCGGGGGGTTCAAAATTGAAATTATGAAATATCAGGGTGAAAATTTTCAAACAAGAGATGATCACCACTATATGCCTACAATTATTAAGTGACCAATGGAGTGCTCAAATCAGGGAGTGACTTTTAGCTGACACAATTATTGAAATAATCAATGAAAACTCATTTGTATGAGAAATATTAAATAATAAGTAAATTTCACTTATTTACATGCCAAACTAAGCACATGGTATCTAACTTTGAATATGCACCACGAGGAGCGGCCCAAGTCAATGAACGGCGTCGAAGCGAACCAAAATTTTTAATTTTTTAAATCTATATTTACTATCAAACTGATGAGCTGTTCAAATAAGTGAACGGCGTGGAAGTGAACAGAATAATTTTTTAAAAAACTCCGCATTCACAAAATTGTACTGCCTAAAGACAAGTGTAAAATTGAGTCAAATTCCTATAGAAAATTTTTTGAGGTCATAAGGTAAAAAGAATCTCATTCAGAAGGTTCCTCTTTTGTCTCGCCCCAAAACAAACCCCCCGTAAAAGTGTCCAATTGACTTTCAACCTCCACACACACATACGCGTGAATGGGGTGAACTAATAAACTAATCCAGAATTTGAATGCTCTCTCTCCCTCTCTCTTCCTTGTAAAATGGAGAGAATCAGATAAAAAAAACGTTCGGTGTGATATCATTAAAAACCCAATTGTCCATGTGAATCCCTCACTTCTTCCTCCTTTATTGAATTAACAAGGCTAACCCTGAACAGATTGCCACTGACCAATTATTATTATACTACTTCCCTCCCTCCCTCCACACACACACACTCTCTCTCTGGTCTGGAACATTGTAGTGGAGAAGGGAGGGGAACAGATGACATAATAATATTTTCATTTCCCTAACAAGCACCCACCTCAACATTTTTAATACGCACACATTCATAAATCCTCCACATACACACACACGCATTCTCCAGCCTCTTTTTCCCAAAGGGCTCTCCATAACTACACACACACACACATGTCAGGGGAAGGCTTAGCACTCTCATAAAACCAGGGAATAGGCATAAAACATACAATGGTCATAAATAAATTACACTCGCCGATTCCACACACACATACTCACTCTCTCCCCCTCTCTCTAGAGAGAGAGGGAGAGTGGACAAAAATCTTGAGCATCACAGGAATAGGGGCATAAACGTCTCTCTCTGATTTTTGATTACCCGATCTCACCATTTTACTCTTTCCCCTCGTCTCCTTCAAATTGTCTTTGTCGAGTTGTTTGAAAACGTGATTTCAATCCACAATTTTCCCTTGCCTGCATTTCTTCACTTTTTCTCCTCCCATTTCAATTATTCAATTCCAGTGATGATTGCCACGTCATACAGTCTCGCTATCTCGACGATTGAGTTACGATCACTACAGAAATGATCTCTCTCTCTCTCTCTCTTTCTCTATTGTATTGTGTGTGTGTCTTTGACTTTTACAATGTTGTGGAAATTTATAAAAACAATATAAAATTTACATGAGCCTCTCTCTCTATCTCGCTGCATTGCAACCAATTAACTCACTTTATGTCAAAGTCCTCGTTACTCGGAAAATGGCTTATGCAATGCAGCTCTAGCTCCGGCTAGAAGGGGTAATCTCAAAAAAAAGTGAAACAACAACAGATAATGATGAGCACATTGATTCAACAATATAAATTTTGGTGGACAAGACATGTCTTGTCCACATTGAAATGTCTTCATAGCGAGAGGAGGAAGAGAAAAAAATTTCACCTCAAGACACTCGATATTGTGAGCCATTAAATTTTTGATTTGGGTGTCTGTGGTCAAACACAAATGCGTGTGTGTGCGTGTGTGTGGAGAGAAATAGAGAGAAGGGGGATGGGAAAGGATTAAGGGTTTGGAATAAGACATTAGGAAAAATTCTCCTACGAATCGAGATCTTGTAGAAGAAAGAAGAGTCCGAACCCCAGGCTTTACACACGGAGGAAATTGGAGATCGGATTTGACTGGAGGAATTGAAAATTAAGAAAGTGAAAAAATATAAATATAAAAGTAAGTGGTCGTCCTTCTTCTCTCTCTTTCTCTCTTTACTTCTCTCTTCCTCGTGGTCGGATCATATGTCAGGTAGTCTATTTTACAAGTCCATAATTTCCAAAGTTGTTTTTTTATGGAGACTCTACAATGTCAAATAACTCTGTTCTTCTCCTTCCTCTTCTTCCTTCACGAGTGTTTATGACACCCTAAACTCTCCACCGCGACTCATAGGGCTTTAATCCTGCGTGTGTGTGTGTGTTTTTCTTATATTAAAACGCGTATGGACGAGAGACAGAGAGAGGTATAATAATTAGAGTTTATATATAGAGAATTCTGCTCTTTCTATCTGGTTCCCTTTTATTTTTGTCTCTGTTCATCTTTTCCCTACACAGTTACACACCAAACCTTTATTTACACAGCTAATTGGACAATTCTATCTCACAATACAACACAGACTCATGCCGGCCCTTAGTGTAGGTATGTAGGGCTGGTCCTCTTTTACTTTCGTCCACTAAGGGTCGTACCATAATAATATATTGAGCCTAACAAGAGAGTCCTTTTTTATGTGGATCAACTTCTCTTTCGACTGTAAAGACTGGATTTGGTTTCTGACCCAAGCATCAAGCATCCAAATTGAGAGTACCGTATTTTGTTCAGTATGGAATACTCCAGGGTAATTTAGAAGGTAAGGAAAAATATTTTTATGAATTTGGAGCAAAGACAAATTAAGCGGAAACGTTGAAAGTATTTTTGTGCTACGCTGTGCTTCGACGCCGTTCGGACACACTTTGTCTTCATTGGGGTCAAGATTTAAATGTAGGTTCTTCAAATGCCTCTTGAGCAATATTTTACTAGATATTCGTCCCTTCAATTAATCCCTAATTTCCTTTCGCGTGCTGTAATTAATACAAGAAAATTTTACTACAGTTTCCGAGTGCTCTACTTGAAAATTACGGTACAAAGAAAAGGTCCCGGACTGAGAACCGAAAGAGACAAGTGTCTGAAGGGAAAAAAACAAAGTCCAGCCCAATCCATGTTCATCCCTTTTTGTACGCTTGTCCAGCACACAATGTCCCCTTGACGGGCTTTCTTTTCTCTACGGAGAAAAAACAACAATGAATTAACGACAGTTCCTTTGAGGGCCGAAGGACAAGGGAAGCCGAAACTTGTTTTCCATAGTCCAACACGGGATCTTATTTTCCATATAGAGCAGTGTCTATTCTGCTCAACGGCGTTGAGTCAACGCAGTCTGTTCACATTCCCTTTTTCTTTCTCTCCCTCACACACACACGCACACACAGTCTTTTGTCTCTAAAATGGAGGGACAATCCTATTCTGCACCAGAATCTGGTTCATCTCTTTCTCTTTTCTTGACACCTCACCCTCTGACTATGAAGAGGTCATAAAAAATGAGATCTGCTAAAGTAAATTGACACGCTATTTAAAACTAATTTATTTTTGAACCATCCAATCCAATAATAACAAATTTGTGCCCATCACCCCCCCAATTTTCAGAACGAGTGACGACTGGGCAATTTGCTGATTTTGTACTTTGCAAACACGAGTCAATATTTACACAGCCTAGTCTGTGCATAATCTTTGTGTGTGTGTGTACACAAAGGTCAGAAGGTGGGGCAGTCAAAATTTTGCAAGTGTAATAATTTGACAAATGAGTCTCCACACCATGCACACATGGGATAAAAGCAAAGGCAAAGCACATAGTTACCATGACTCGTGGAGAGTTGGAAAGTGTATCAAACAATGGATTAGCAATCATTTTTATTCTCACCTGAGCAGCGAACACTGGCCTTCCTTCCGGCTGAACATGTTTCTTTCTTATTTTGTATTGTGACAACCAAATGTCTGCCAGACTGACATCCCATCACACGAAACTAACGAGAGGTCAATAAATATTTGTTAAATACCCAATTATCCACTTTGGACAAAATACTCCCTTTCTGCGATTTACAAAATGGCAAAGGTCACAAGTTTGGACTGAATCTGTTTCCTCTTTTTTCCTTACCATAACAAATTTTTCGACAAATAAAATGGGTGCTTGCATGGTACGCCATAGCTTGTCATTTTTACAATATAATTCGATTACTTTTGACTACGAAATGTAAAAACATTTCCTCCTTTCTACAGACTTATTTCCTCCCACCGACAGTCCGTAAAAAAATGAAGCCAAAATGGCGTAATATCCGGAAGGAATTGATGTCCGTTCCTCTAGACAAACTGAGTGTCAACTACGACATCACTGACAGTGACTGGCTAATCTTGAATTTGATGACTGATGAATCCGGGGAAAACCCTGGATCCGTCCAACATCCTTATGTGTCAAAAACTCCGGCTACTAAATCCCCTTCACAGTCATCACAAAAACAGCAACAAAGGACATTTGCCGGATGTGACAGAACGAGTCCAAGCGATGAAATCCCACTCTTTGCCATTTCCTCTGATGAGTCTGAAGAGGAATTTCCTATTAATAATAATCATCAACTTTATAGTATCAATTAAATTCCCAAAAGTTCTACTATTCTATTATATTCTACACTTTGTTTTACCATACAAATTTTTGCCAAAATATTGCCGTGTGCTCAATCTGGTAGGATTATTTGAGCAAAAGCAAACCAGTGGAAAATGGAGTGGAAGAGCCTTAAATGGAGTGGAAAAATGGAAAATCATACTCGAATGTGTACAGACAATTTGCATAAAAAATTGCACTCGAAAACTGTAACGTGTATTTACACACACACACACCACAAGTTCGTAATGTGAAGGTAAATGTAGGGGAAAGAGAGTCAGAAATAACGGTCAGTTGTCAATCGTTTTTCCTGTTGAAATGTGTAAACTGCATAATATCCACATGACTCATTAGTCTTTTTTTGCACACACGCCATTTTCCAAATGGACGTTTCCCTCCTCATCCAATACTGTGTGTGTGTGTGTGTGTGTGTAGGATATGTAAATCTTTCCTTTTCTTTTACGAGACTCCGTGACCATCAATTGTGGCTCACTCTTCCTCCTCCCTCAGTCAGAGTGACAAATATTCGTACAATACAATAACAATCAACATTCATTCTCAGTTTCAACTGTACAAGTCTGTCAGCCTCAACTCACCACATGATTAGAGTTGTGGCGAAAAGATTATGGTGTGTACAGTGAATGCAATGTGCATATTGTATTATTGGAATGTTGTGTATTGAACAAGAAACCAGAATACTCATGCAAAAATTTACGGCAAAGATTTGCCTTGTAATGTGTACGATCGCAGGTGATGATACGTGAATTTTTTGGCCGTCGTTCTCTTACTTTGTCTTCTCTCTCTCTGTCTCTTCTTCTTCATGTCTAAAGATGCATGAAGAAGTGTCTGCTGTCTGTGGAGATTCATTCCACATTTTGACATTCCTTTTTCTCTCATCCTTATTATGAGACAGAGACACACATACAGACAGAGAGAGAATGCCAATTACTATTATTATTGTTATCTTGTCAAAGAATTGTTTATGGACTGTTTTGAACGAGGAGGTATTGACAATTGTGGAAAAAAAGAAAGTTTTTTTTGTCAAAGATCAAGAAAATACTCAAAGATCACACTCTCCTCCTATCGTCGAATTATTTATTTAGAAATTCTTCTTATTTAAAATTTGTATCTCTTCCTTGAGAACGTGTGGATTGGAATGAAGAATGTGTGTGGAGTGAAGGGAGTGCACAGCCGACAAATGGACATTAGAAAGACATCCTTATTAAAATATTAATGAGGTGCTCGATTCGAGGATCAATTCATGATTTACACACTTATTTTTCTTATTTCCTTTTATTTTGGCAACGTGATGACCTTATTTAATTCTCTTTATCTCAACTTCTAGCAAAGGCTTAATGATTGTGATGATTGGTTTGGGATATTTTTCACGATTGCTCAGTCAAAATACATTACTAAAAAAATCAGTTCAGCGCGAAACAGAACTTTAAGGACCTACACACCACCTAACTTCTCCCTTGATGCCATGCAGGTAAAAAAATATTTGAGTGACGTCGAAGTTCAGCAAAGAAAAAATATTATTTTAAAACCTTATCAACTTTCACCCCCTCAATTTTTTTGTGCACAAGACTTTGTAATCAGATACAAAAATATTAAAAAATTTTATTTATAATTTTTTAACGACATTTTTTAATCCCCCTGCAGTTTCCTCGTTAAAAACAATAAAAAAGAGCCCCCTCTAAATTTGAAAATGTGTCCCATCAAAATTTATCACATTTAAAAATCACTTTTTAATTGCAGAGTGATTAAAAATTCTGAACATTAAAAAATGTCCATGTCAATCCACTCTGTATCAAAATAAACAAGTAATCTTTCCATAAAATTTTTTACATTACTCTACACAGGGCATCAAACCCATATGACATTCATCCTCCTCCTCCTCCTCGCTAACAATGTTTAGATTTAATTACGCTAGGAATGTTCCTCCGTCACTCATAAATCAGGCCTAAATAGAACCTAATTAGGTAAAAATATATTACACACACACACACTCAGCCCACCATCCAATATCTTCATACAGTAACAGTATTTCTCTTTTTGAACGACATAGTTTGACTACGACTGTCAATAATCCCTGGGTAAATACCTGCCCAAAAAATATGCAAATTGGGCAAACAAAGAAAGGGAAAAAATATGAAAAATGAGAAATGACTCACATATAAGGACTCACACATGTAGAGCCGTTCACATTCTAAACGAGAGAGAGAGAGAGAGAAAAAGGAGGATGAGAATTTATGAGAGGAGACTAGGACAACACACACACAGTCAAATACTATTGGACAATGCAATAAAATACTGAAGAAATGGATGTGGTCGTTTCGACAGTGATCCCAGTCTTTTGTACAAACAAATACACATCCAAAGGAATCCTATTGTAATTGTTTGTAATTCTCTACAATTTAGGAAATCGACCTAAGAGAGAGAGAGAGAGAGACAAGCCTTTCGAGACAAAATGAAGAAGAATGTGTGTGTGTGTAAAGAGAGATAGTCAATGTTGTGGGTCCATCCAGGAGGAGTAAGAAAATGCAAAAGATTTGGAGATGAGCAAAAAAAGAAAGAGCGGGGAAAGACTGTCTCGAAAATATGTGACTGTGGGTTGTGGCAAACGTTTGAATGGAAGAGTCCTGTCGTGATTTCACATATAAATCTATAAAGGACACACGTATCTATTCTGCTCCCTGGGAAAGAGTGCAGCTTGAACCTTCCATCGCGTGTGTGTGTCTGTGTTGTGCTAAAATCATAACCATAAATACGATTCCCAAAAAACCTTCCACTTTGCCATATACAGCGAGACACACACAGAGAACTTTGTGTTCGCTCCCCATGTCAATATGTTACAAGTTTGCCAGTTGAAAACACACACGTAAGAATATGGAGGGAAGACATTTTAGAGTCATTAGATAATGAGAACACATAAATGACAAAATGTATTCCTTCAATTTATGCACAACCATTTGTACCCTCCTCCTTTCTCTCTCTCTAGACAAGTAAGAGACTTGTCAGTATTTTTTGGGAAAAGATTTCTCAAATAAATTGGTGAAACGCATGTCGCATCTCAACGTCGCTTGCCTGATTAGACAGGCCTAAGGGTCGCACATTAAGACAGAACACTTGATGAATGCGTATTTTGTTTGAACACACTAATTAAGTTCTGCTATATTTAATCTTATTCTAAATGTTTAATCTTTATTTAGACACAAAAATATTCAAAGACATCGATTTTTTTTATCGAAAGAATTTATTTTAATTGTTCAATTTGAACGCCGATTGCTGAGTTGGGCAGGACCGCGAGCAACTACGACAACTTTAGGAAATGTACCTTCATGTGATGTGTATTTGCGAAACAGTTTTCTTTGGATTCCTAAGGGCTCTCCCCCACCCCTTCAGGAATGGAAACAATGTGTGGAAAAAACGCCCAATCTTGTCTCCAGTGTCAATCCAGGTGAAAGTCATCTCTAGACTTTTGATCCAGAGAATCTCTCAAGAATGTCTCGCTTCACAATTTCTATTTGACTTTCCATGATACTCTCTTCCATTTTGAAAGTCTCCCTTCAAGTCATCATTGTAAAATGCCATGCCCTTCACTGCGTTAGGACGACACAAACACACACTGGAATTTTCGCCTTCGACACAACATGAATTTGAATTGGACTTGTCTAGATGAGGGTAGATAAGCCCACCCCGAAAAATACCACAAGACTAGCCAAAGCTGGGAAAACACAGACGAGAGAGAGAGGGGGGGGGGACAACACTCTTTGTGTACACAGTAGTCCACATTAAAGAGAGGAGGAGGAGGAGGGAGGATATCATCAACATCAGTTAACCCAAAAACAGAAATTAAACGAAGGCCCACATACCAAATAACCTCCTTCTGTTCTCTTCACTTTTCAAAAAATTCTCCACGTTCATCCTCTCCTCTCCTCTCTAGCAACAGAACCAGGAGCAGAAGCAAAGGCTCATGTTCTTGTCAGCCCAGGTGACACACACACAGAATCATTCATTCCCCTTTTATATCACTCCTTGTCTATACGTATCCCCTTTCTTTATCTTTTCCTCATCGGATTTATATCCAGGACGGCTTCTGCCCTCACCATTTTTTTTGAAACCCTCTTTGGATTTTTAAAAAACGTATCCACATCAAACACACACGCACACATACAGAGAGAGAGGGATGAGGATATTATTTTAAGAACTGGAGACGACACCAAAATTGGATTGACTTTTTGTCTCAGGTTTCTCAAACAGTCAAAAATCATTTTTAAAATGTCAATTCAGAAAAAAGGGAAAGACTGTCGCGACACAAGGAGAGTAGCTAAGTCTACTTAAAAATATTATGAGAAGAAAAGGAAACTGGAGCAGAATAGAGAGAACGTGGAATGAATTCTAGCTTATTTTTACTTTCTACTTGGAGAATTCTGGGAAGATTCAGAAGAATTTTCCATTTTAATTGTACTTTTATATTACTCGAATTTAATTTTTTGCTTTAGTTGGACGCCACATATTTATTTTGAGCATTAGTGGCTACTGAGATTTGTTGCTTGAAGCTGGATATGACGTGAGCGGCGTCAAAGTCCAACATTTAAATAGGGAAATTAATATAAAATTTTGCTGTAGTTCGACGCCGCTCAGGATGTTGTATAGTGAAATCGGGAGCTAAAATCAAAAGTTCCATTAATAAATTCGTCTCCAGTGATGAATTTTTTTTTGAATTTTCATAAATTCATAGAAATTCCCAAAAATGCCCTTCCATGTCTCTCTCTTTGTAGACTGAAAGCCAGGATCTGTGGCCACTACATTGACATGTGGTTGTCATTCCACCTTGGTATTTGAGGACGTGTTCATATGTAGCTAAACACTCACTTTCTAACTGGCCTTCTCTCTCTATCTCCGTTTGTGTGGAGGAACGTGGAATATTTCCGAGTCCCTTCCTTCCCTTATCAAGAGAGAGGAACTGGGTTAACACCCGTCCAAATAAAAATATGGAAGCCTTCTATCCCTAATATCCGACAGAGCAAACATAAACATTGAACATCCACTATGTATCCAATCCAATACAGAGGAAAAGATCTGATGAGATCAAGATCAAAGATGAGAACAGGAGGGAACGAGGAGGAGGAGGAGGAGGAGGAGGGGGAAATCAGAAGGGAATGCTTCTCTAGAATAACAAGAATGAAAGAGAGAGACGCCTTCACACTTTATATGTACACTTCATTATTAATTAGTTCATTAAATCTTCAATGGTAAAAAGTAGACAAAAAGTCAGTCTGACGAGCCAACTGCTCACTCTTGATTTTTATCCGACTGTAATATGCCCTTAGAGGGTCCCTCCTTCTCAGCCGCCGTTGTGGTACTAAAAGTGTAGTGATAAAAATAAAGAGAGACAAAAATCGAAACATACGCTTTTTTGTTTCAATTTTTTTCAATACCCCATTTATACCGCTTTTTATATCGTACCCCTTTTTTATACGACATTTATTCCTGAATGTCAACCTTCTAAAAGTGAATTTTTAACTCTAAATACTTTTCACAATTCATTTTTACTATCAGAATAAAATTACTCAAATTCCATGGAGAAATGGAATAATTCGGTAAACTTGGACGCCACTCATCAGTGACTAAGTGCTCGGAGGGAGGGCAACGCCTTGAATAGATGTATTTGTCAGATTTTTTTACTATATTTAATTCAGTTAATTAGCTAAGAGACTAGCAAATTAATTGGCTTACTATATAGACCCTTGATAATTAAAACAATAAAAATTTGTGGCCGTTGGGGGCGGAAATGCTGCCATTACAAACACACAATAAGAGAGTTCGGCTTTTTTAAAACACGTGTCCAATTAAAGCCAATCAAATGCTTCATCTTGGCAACATTTTTATGAGCCTTTCCCTAGGATTTTCATTCGTGGAAGAACCACGTTAGAATATTGTAGAAAATATTGTTGTTCTTCTTGTAGACCTTTTTCTTCCTCAAGATTTGTATCAGAAGGACGAGAAGAGAGACTCTCTGTATTGGTCATGGCTGGAGGGGAAAATGACGAAAATTTTTACAACCCCCTTTTTTCTTTTTTGATGAAATAAAATATAATAAAGAGAGAAAACATTTACATAATTTTTATTGTCCCTTTTCACTCTCTCACAACAACTCACAAACAAACAGTTTGATACTATACAAACACAAAACTTTTTTTTCCACTTGTAAACTTGTTAAATGATGTGGACTGCAAATCCTACAGTCATCTTGTAAAAAGAGAAAGATGAAATTACAATTTATTATAAAAAACATACATAGCTATGAACCAACTTCGTCACCCCTGAACAATTGAAGTACTTGACCCTAGCCTTACAGAATCGGACTCGGTGATTCCGAAAAACAAAATTTCAGACAGAAGACACCGATTTGACCCCTATTTGACCTCCCGAAAATTGTTAATTTGAATTCTTTGAAAGCGCGCTCGCGAAATCCTTGAGGTGGAGGGAATATTTAAACACTAT